>JAZGTK010007791.1:0-18988 GCA_036877625.1 Ambastaia sidthimunki
AAAAAAGTAAAACATGTACACAGAATTTTTTTTATTGTTATAAGATGTATAGTGATAAAACTAATTACGGATACAAACATTTTCCTTAGTTTGTCAAACTGTTATGCACTTTCAGCTGAAGTCTATGGGACTGTCACGAATCCGGCCTCTGTGGCTCCCTCTAGCGGATGCCAGCGGGAGCCGTTCCAGAAATATTAGAACTACAATTCCCATGACCCCGTATCTGGGCCGCGCCCCTCACAGGTGGCGGCCATTTCCAATTAAGAACACTATAAGTACTCACCAGTTTCACAGACCTTTGCTAGGTCTTGTTTACTGTAGGTAACATTTCTGAGCGTTCTCTTGGTTTTCGTCTCTGTTCTGGTTTGACCTGTGTTTTGTTCCATGTTCCTGATTGTTTGCTGCCTGCCTGTTGACCTGCGCCTGATCTTGGATTTCTCTTGTTGTTTGCTGCCTGCCCTGAACTCTTGCCTGGACTGTGTTTAMGCTTTTGGATTTCCTGTGTTAGCCCTGTTTGCTGTTTCTGACCCTTGCCTGTTTGATTACTCTGCTATCAATAAAAAAGCTGCATTTGGATCCCTTTGTGTCTGAGCCTACGTTACAGGGACAAGAGGGTTTAGATAAAAGATATGAGCAGATATGAATTTTTGTTATTGTTTAAACGCTAGGGTTGTGGGAATTCCCTTATGACTCAACACTGCGTCATTCTTGATGCTATGGGGAACGGGCTTCAGGCGCGCACGAGTCTGCACTAAACCAAACCTATTTATAGGCAAGTTCAAGATCATGTGATGTAGCATTGTGTGCCACAATGCCTTTAAACGACGCCTGAAAAATATGTCATCAGCTTAAATCTGAAGAAAGACTGTGTAGGCATCCCCGTCTCAGTGAATTGGGTTACATGCGTAACCTGAAACATTCTCTTTCGACGGAACTCGACGCTACGTCATGCTTGACACTGTGGGGAAGAAATTCCCACTATGCCACAGTTTTATGTTGGAGATGTTTTACATTTACATTTTAATGTGCTCATTTTTATTATTGTTAAATCTTATTTTTTCACTTGGTAATGCCCTTCATAGGCTACACTGATCTCTGTGTTTAAAATACACCTAGGTCTTAATGTATTATGTTGTCTTCCTGGACAATAGCACCTTTTGTATTAGTCGTCTAGGAGTCCTTCAACTTTTCTCAGTTTGTGTAATTTGGGGTGAAAACAACACAAGGACAAGAGGCTAAATTCAAGTGCAGTTAAAACTTGTGTTCAACTATCACAAAACATACAAACAAGATCATTTATGTAACTGTCACACAGAGGGGAACGAGGACCAAGATACTAGATAGTGTAATCTTTATTAATGGAGGTTTAATTAACTCATTTATTCATTAATTAACGGAATTGGAATCAAAAACAATCAGGACTCCGCTTTCGACAGGGCTGGCGGAGGTGACTGTCCCTGCTGGAGAGTCAGACTTTTTGACACGAGTGGTAGTGAGGGGTGTCTGCTCTCCTTGCATGAGCTGAGTCCCAGACCCTGTCACTCGTAAAAATGATCCAACGATCAATGATCCACAGCTAGAATGTCAGAAGGCCCACCAAACCAGTGTCCTCAGAGATACCGAAGTGGTGGAACACCCGGTGAAAGAGAGTCTCAGCAGTTAACATGGCAGTGGGTAGATTCTTGAGTTTAAGTTACAGACTTTAGAGAAACTATCAACAGCAATGAGTATACATGTATTGGAGTCTAAGGTTAGTAGATCTGCAATAAAGCCCACTCCAATATGGGACCTGGGCCCATGTACGACATGTAATGGTGCTGGTGGAATGATCTTCCACACTCTGTTTGGTCTGCCTCATCCCACACCATATTAAAAAAACAACTAGAAACCCACCTCTTTCGGGAACACCTAACACCAGTCTAACCCTCATCTCAATTTTCTCCCCTCTCTCAACAGGAATCCACTCGAGCACTGGAGAATTGGATGCTAGGAAAATTGTATCTATGTACGGCTATGCGTATTGTCATCTTGTGATTTATCGCTTCTTTGTTTTCCTCACAATGTAAGTCACTTTGGACAAAAGCGTCTGCTAAATGTAAATGTAGGTAATGGAACAAGTTTACCTCCTGGTAGGTGACAAGGTACTTTGGACATGGCACAGACTGAGCAACCCTTGACATACCTGGAAATATCCTGGGCCATTCTGGACCACCAGTACCGATCTTGAATGAGCAAAAGGATTTCTTTGTGTGTCCAGAGCCCGGAGAGGTATACGCTGAGTCAATGAAGGTAACCCGAAGTGATGATGGTACGTATACTTTACCCTCAATACCTCCCGGCAGAGCTGATTCATGATGGGTTGCTTATGCTATGTCCTCATCTATGGACCACTGGATGGGGATAACAATAATGGCTGGAGGGAGAATGGGTTCTGGTGGTGATAGTTCATCAGAAGGTTGGCAGAGCCGAGAACGGCATCAGCTCATTGGTTCTTGTACCTGGGTAGTAGGTCACAGTGAAATGAAAATGAGTGAAGAAGAGTGCCCACCTGGTATGACGTGGGTTTAGCCACTTGGCTTCAGGGAGGTATTCCAGATTGTGGTGGTCAGGGATAACTTCAGATGGATGTTGCGGCCCGCCCAGCCAATGTCTTCATTCTTCCAGTGCCATCTTGGTGGTAATTAACTCACAAGTACTGATGTCATAGTTGCGCTCCTCCAGGGACCGCTTCCTGGAATTCACATTTTTCCAGTTTGAGACAAAGATGCGAGTTTGAGTTTGACATGATGTTAAGGTTCTGACAAATCTTCGAAAAATTTGAGAATATCATCAATGTAGACAATAACAGTGTTGGTGATACTCATAGAAGATTTCATTCATGCAACCTTCAAATACGGAATAGACATAAGGCAAGACTATATGGCATTACCTGGTATTCGTAATGCCCGGATGGAGTGACAAATGCGGTTTTCTATTAATCTCCTTTCTGATGGGCATCAGGTTGTAAGCACTTCTCAAGTCTACCTTTGTAAATGTCCGGCACCACGGGGTTGTTCCAGGGCTGAGAAAGGGGGTATCTGTACTAGATGGTTTGTGAGTTGAGGGTTTAGTAATCAATGTAAGGCCTCATCTTCTTGCTGAAAACATTCTGGAATGTTTTGGCTAAAATAGAGTCCAGAGGGGGTATAGTAATAGTACTCGCCACTGGGCAAGATGGTCAAGTTGGGCAATTGGCGAGGAAGTTCTCACTGTCACCACAGTATTGGCACAAACAGTGAGTCATGCGATGATGCCATTCTGCTGGAGTTAGGCATTGGTTATTAATTTGCATTGGTTCAGGTGCTTGAGGGGAAGCAGATGGCAGTAAAGAGGATGAAGAGGGTGGACTAGAATTTGATACTTAGGCTGTTCCAATCCCATGTCATCGTCATATATGGCGATGTGTTGACAAACCACTGGATTGAGACCTTGATGAATGCTGCGATTAGGGTGATCTCATTCTAGCTGCTGGAAGCTACCAAAATTCTGAACTGTAAGATCTATTCTACCACAGATAAAGTCTCATGATGTAGTTGAAACAGTTGATCATGAACTGACAGTGAATGAGCAAATTGACCAAACACCTCTTTAAAGTGGGAGAGAAAAGCCGCCAGCGTGCTGGTTAAGGATCCACCGCATTCCATGCAACCTGTGCAGGGAGCAATCTTTTGTTGGTATGGTCTGGTCTTCTGTCACACTATAGAGGGGAAAGAAGACCAAGATAGTAGATAGTATAAACTTTATTAACGGAGGCAAGTTCAGACAGATAAATATCGATAGCAAACAGAACTGGAATCAGAAACAACAGGTGAGTATGAATCCACAGATAAATGAACAGTAACTTAGCTGAATGTGTAAAGACAGGTAAACAGTCCAACAGGTAATGATTTCATCAAGAGTCGGAGCATCAAGAGGTAAACATCAACAAGACCAGACAAAACTAAGTGCCAGAGTAGTGCTTATACAACCAGAATCCTGGAAAGGTTGGGGTATTTTTAAATTTAAATAAAATGGAAACTAAAATACTTTCAAATCACATGAGCCAATATTTTATTCACAATAGAACATAGAGAACATAAGTGTTTAAACTGAGAAATTTGCACTTTTATCCACTAAATGAGCTCATTTCAAATTTGATGCCTGCTACAGGCCTCAAAATAGTTGGGACGAGGGCAACAAAGGGCTGAAAAAGACATTTTAAAAAGATTCAGCTTGGAGAACATCTAGCAACTAATTAAGTTAATTGACATCAGGTCTGTAACATAATTAGCTATAAAAGGGTCTTTCAGAAGATGGGCAGAGGCTCTCCAATCTGTGAAAGAGTGCGAAAAAGGTTATGGAATACTTTAAAAACGATGTTCCTCAATGTCAAATTGCTAAGGCTTTGCAGATCTCATCATCTACAGTGCATAACATCATCATAAGATTCAAAGAAACTGGGGAAATCTCTGTGCATAAGGGACAACGCCGAAGACCTTTGTTGGATGTCTGTGGTCTTCAGGCCCTCAGACGACACTGCATCACTCATCGGCATGATTCAGTCATTGACATTACTAAATGGGCCCAGGAATACTTCCAGAAATCACTGGTAAACAAAATTTGCAGTGCCATCTGCAGATGCCAACTAAAGCTCTATCATGCAAAAAGGAAGCCATATGTGAACATGGTCCAAAAGTCCTCGTGTCCTGTGGGCAAAGGCTCATTTAAAATGGACAGTTTCAAAATGGTAAAGTGTTCTATGGTAAGATGAGTCCAAATTTGACATTCTTGTTGGAAATCACAGACGCCGTGTCCTCCGGGCTAAAGAGGAGGGAGACCTTCCAGCATGTTATCAGCATTCAGTTCAAAAGCCATTATCCCTGATGGTATGGGGGTGCATAAGTGCATACAGTATGGGCAACTTGCATGTTTTGGAAGGCACTGTGAATGCTGAAAGGTATATAAAAGTTTTAGAGCAACATATGCTTCCCTCCAGACAACGTCTGTTCCAGGGAAGGCCTTGTGTATTTCAGCAGGACAATGCAAAACCACATACTGCAGCTATTACAACAGCATGGCTTTGTAGTAAAAGAGTCTGGCTGCTGAATTGGCTTGCCTGCAGTCCAGATCTTTTACCTATAGAGACCATTTGGCACATCATCAAACGAAAAATACATCAAAGACAACCACAAACTCTTCAGCAGCTGGAAACCTATATCAGACAAGAATGGGACCAACACCAAAACTCCAGAAACTTCGATGCCCAGACAACTTCAAACTGGCAACAATTCTGGAATTCGGGTTGTATAGAGAGTTTTTGATTAACTGTGTTTAAAATCTCATTTTTCATTCCACATATTTAAATAACACATCAACACTGTTTTGTATGTAACCTCGGTTTCCTGAGAAAAGGAACAAGACACTGCTTCTGAGGCATGGCAGCATGATGCAGTGTCTTGTTTCCTTTCTCAGGGAGGGAACTCAACACTTTTTGAGAATGCAAAACCAACTGCCCAATGCCGAGGGGAGCGGCTGCCACATGCACTGTGTTGAAGCACAATCACTATAGGCATAATGCAAACACCCTACTTACACAGTGCTCTGGTGACAAAATACCTCTCTCAGGCCTCTGGTCAAATGCAAGGCCCTGTAAATATTTACACAATGTGGGACTTAAACTCTGGCCTCTAGTGCTAGTGTTGGCACGCTAAGGACAAACGCCACTGAGCGAGATACGTAAGGGTTTGGAAATATTAGCTCATAAGCCAGACACTGACTTTGAGAGAGATGACTTAATGCAAATGATATCCTTGCCAGCCTGTCACCAAGGGAGCGGGGAGCCTCTGTAGAGAGGGTTCCAGACACACTTAACCCAGAGGACTGACATTTGAGGGGAGCTAGTAGATAGACAGCTTCAGCCACTCAATCATCCTTTGACCAAACACACACCTCAACATTGTCTAAATGCATAGTCCTGTTAAAAAGTACAGCACACTAATACACAGGAAGGTGTTCGACAGGATTCAAACATGGGTTTCCCAGGCTATGCCATCCAAAACTGCCACTGGGCCAGCTGCATAAAGACTATAGCTCTAAGGGCAGCGAAGTAGTACTCTACCTGTGTCCTGCTCTGGGGTGGCAGAGGATCAGCAATAGCAAAAATAAGTATACTACTCTGAACACAACCCAGAGGAACATGATGAGCTCTGTGGGGAGCAAAGGATACTCTAAACACAGAGTGCTACTCCACACTTGGCCTAGGGCCAGAAACCCAAGGGGAGTTAGTGGTTAACCAGCCACCTCCGCTTGAAAGTACTGTCCTTAATGGAGCAGTAATGGATACAGTGTTAGTTTCCTTTGAAAGTGAACCAATGGCATCAATAATATCAAACCCTGCACACCATATTGATGCTCTCTTTGTGAATTTAAACAAGAATGTCAGATTTCCAGCAGAGGGAAGTCAGCATTTAATTATAGTATGGGTTGAAACAGCATGATGGTGAGTAAATGTTAACAGAACTTTGTAAACTGAATTTTTTTTTAAATGTTTTCTAGTTCAAGAAAACAAGAAACTTGAGGCAAAATGGCAGGCCATTGGCCAGACAGGTCATGGTAAGTTGATGGTTTTTACATTAAAACACATGGTACATCAGTGAGATTAAAGTTCACTCATTGTTCACTCTCATTCCCTTATTTTAGCATGTTGCACAAACAGATCCTGTCTGGACGAGATAATGGTATGTGTTGAGGAGGAAGTCTGTAACAAGAAAATGGTACCTTTTGTCCAGGCCTGCACTGCTCATCAGTGTGACCCCAGCCAATGCAGAAAGGCTGCGGGTCAGTTCTACTCAGCTATTCCTCATAATGTAGCAGAGGCACTAGCGTTCTGTGACTGTGATGGAAGAGACCAGGAATGCCAACAGATGAAGGCTTCTCTACACTATGGCATCTGTGAAACTGATGAGTCTTCAAAACCCTGGACCTGCCTGGAGATTCTGGACAGCTGCTCTAAAGATGAACTGTGCAGGTTAGTCCTGAACCTCAATGGCCAAGAGTGCACTACAAACATGTTTTTTATAATATAATTTCTTTAGAGAATGTGCTTTGGTTATTTTTTTTTAACCAGACACTTTTGCATGGCACTGTACCTCTAAGATCAGAGAGAAATATGGCGGCACAATATTGCCTTAAAGCACACGAGCAATAAAACATGCATTTGGGCGTGTTATATTATTTTCACACGCGTAGATAAAATTATCTCTGCGCGCACGCGAAGAAATTGGTTTCTGCTCACACGAAGTTGGTTTCTACTTGGGGGAGGGAACCAGGGTCGGTACTGGCTCTGCTGTGATTGGTCATTTCAGGTAAGAAACATTTTGCTGAATTCGGGACATTTGTGATAAACAAAAACAGTGACTTGTGTAAAATTTAATCTAAGTATGTTTCTGAGAAATATGTTAGTGTAGCTAAACATCAACATTAGTCTTGTTTTCGTTTATCACAAATGCCCGAATTCAGCAAAGTGTTTCTTACCTGAAAGAATCTGCCCAGGTGCCGTTGTCTTCTTTACCTTCGTTTCAGCAGACTTCCATGGCTGAGAGGAGGGCTGTCAATCAAATCGCGCTCTTCAGAAATGACCAATTACAGCAGAGCCAGCAGACCCTGGTTCCCTCCCCCAAGTAGAAATCAACTTCGCACGCACGCAGAGATAATTTGCGTGCCCGCAGTTAATATCTCCGCGTGTGAAACAATATAATACGCCCGAATGCATGTTTTATCATGCACATGCTTTTTGGCACTAATGTGCTGTCATAGAGAAATACCAATTTGATAAGAGTGGTATACAAGTTCGTAACCCAGTTCTAGACCTAAATCTCATATTGACTTCATATTGTTGATTTGGAAAAGTGTCCTATTTGGTGGTCACATTTACCATGATTTTTTATTGAAGAGTGTTTCTGAATGAATGATGCATAGGTCTTTTCACTACAGAAGATAATTTTACCTTTAAAAAGCTTTGAAACATGTTTAGACCAACTAAATTACAATTCTTGTCTGGTAAATCAGTATAGCTGAGCTATTTAGTAGGTAAAGATGATTGACTAGTGTTTTCCAGGTGAAGCTGGTTGACCAAAGGAGTCTTGCTGGTTTAGTCTGTTAAGAAGAATGTTGGAAAGACAGCAACACACCAGTAGCCCATGCTGGAACAATGCTGACTTTTTCCGACAGTCCTGATGTAGACAGCTGCTGATGAAACCAAATATTTTCCATTCATAGGCAGACATTTAACCATTACCTGTTGGAATGCTTTGGTGCAGAGGAAGCCCCATATGGTGAGCTTTCTACCACTGACTGGTTACAACTATTAGATCCTAACTTTTTTCTTGGGGAACAGCACCAATGCAGGGTGGCATTTGTGGCTACAATGGGTTCAGTACTTCACCATCCATGTATTTGTGATGGATTACATCATCATGACCTGCATAACTGTAATGAGCTGCAGCACATTTTCCAAAATAAGTCCCTTTTCAGTAAGTACTTACCGAGGTCTTTTAGTCAATGATAATTATTATGAATTTATATTCTATTTAAGGCATTAGTTCCATTATAATGGATTAGCATTTGTTGACTGAACTTTACTTATTTAACTGCATAAACTGTAGAGCTTTCAGGGACAAAAGAAAATTTCAGACACAAATTGTTTGATGAGTCAAGTGTTGGGCAGCAACCAACTGATGAATTCAGCATTGTGCAACAACCAACCAATGAATCAAACATTGAGCAGTTAAGCGGTAAGTTGCACTTAATTAAAAAGAAATTTCAACTCCACAGACATGGATTTCTGCATCACATATTTACAGTAATTTCTTACATGTTTGTGATCTTTATTTTTTCTGACTAGATCAGCTGTTGTACTTCCTGATATACATCTCAGCGTTGATGGTGATAGTATTTTTTGCTATTGGTTTTATTTTGCACAGACTAGGGTAAGGTTTCATTAGTTTAATTGCATTATTATAATAATAATTAATTGAATTGAATTATATAATTCCATTATTTTTGCATTACTTAATTAATTGCTTGATTGTCTGCCATATTTTTTAGGAGATTACACCAAGCAGCTGGACAACAACACAATTTTGAGGCCCACCAGTCAAAGTCTCTGATTTTATCGTCTGAAAATGTTTAAGTGATCTTATTGAATGTTTTTATAAGGGACTGTGATATTTTGCACATTCTAATTCACAGTAACTTTTAAATATATGATATCATTAATATATTTGCTGATTTTTGTGCAGCTGCATTGGAGGATTATTTGCAAGGTGGGATTATTTTGTCATGATTTATATATTGATTGATATATTGATACCATCTGCTTTTAAAAATCAAGAGAATAAAGCCAGTCAAAGTACTTTCAAAAGCTAAATAATATATTTAATGTGAAATTGCAAATCCAGCTGAATTGCAGTGTGTCTATATTCTGTGTCTATATTCCTCTCTTGTGTATTAAATGTATTGAGCTTGGTGTTGTTTAGTATAGTATAATATCACTCCGTATTGCCTATTTTTTGTGCTTGATCTTGATCTTGGTTCAGGGAAAATGTGTAACACAATAAATAAAGTGCCACTGTGTAACACTCTAATGATGAACTAATGATGTCCTAATAAAGGTTCATAAATTAGAAAAGATTAATAGTCAGCATGAGAGATGCCTTTGATACGATATCACAGATTCTTGTCTTCTTAAATCTGTTTATCAGGATGCTTCACTCTGTCATGTCTTCATCCCCCCATGCTCAACACATCAATCCAGATGTTTCTAAGTCAAATAATGTATATCCTGAAGCCCATAGGGCCTCACACTAAATCACAATCAGAAACTGAAACATTAAAGACATTTCACAAAAGCTGTTCTATTAAAATGGTAAAACCTTTGTCACACAGTGCTTTACAGTGTATTACATAAACATAATTTTATTTTGCATTTCGTAGTTTTATTTTGTTATAAATTATTGTACATTTCTCATATTAATATATATTCCATTACATAACACCATATTTCATGTTATATTCTTTGTTAACACTTCACCTAAAGTGTGTATGTTCAATGCCTAATAAAGATGTTTCTAATGCATTATAAAACAGTTCTATAACTCTTTATAATACACATTGTAGTGTTTTTTTTTTTAAATAATTACATCAACAGTTAAAATCTTACCTATTTATGGATATACCCTTTAAGAGTATAATGCATTATAACACACATAAATAGGATTTTATGTTTTTATTTATATTCTTTAATGTGTTTTTTGTTCTTTTTAAAGTTTTGTAACTTTTTTTATAAAGATATTAAAGCTGAAAATGTATTTAGGCACCCTACCCTGTATCTTTACTATCTAGACCCAAAACTACATTTCCCCCTATGGGATTAATACAGCTGGATTGTATTGGATTAGATTGTAAATGCCTAAAATGCTAAACCACAATGAGGCAAAAAAATTAAGAGGTGGACAGGTGGGAAACAAAAAGACAAACAGAATAAAGAAAAATGAAAGAAAACTAATTAAATTATTGTTTGTGCACATCATTTTATTATGTAAACGTACCACTATGAGTTTTCTATAGAGGGTTGGCCTGCCTTTGCTTGGTAAATAACCCATATCATATTCATGTGCTGTATTAAATGGCGGTGTGTTGGTTTGCTTTCATATATGCCTAAAAGTTTAAAGAGCTCAATACTTATTACTATCTCAAATACAGGCAATATAGAAGCAAACAAAATGGTTCTTTAACATTCACCACTAACAATTAGAGCACTTGATAAACATGGCAAGCAGTATAAATTTAAGATAGATTATGAGAGACAATGTAAAACATGTTTGCTTGAAAGCATAGTCCACCTGTATTTAAACTAACTGATATATGATGCCACCAGGCACCATAAACTCTTGTTTATAAACAGTGCTTTGACAACAAAAACCAAAAAGTTTAAAAAGCCATACAGAATATTTATAATAACAACATTTACTTGGCATAATACTTTCCAAAGTTATAAAATACGTGGAATACCTATTAATACAAATTTGTTAATAATAAATATACATTTTAATAGGTTATTCAAAACTACTATAAATTATATAAATTATAATTACGTGATTGAAAAGCTACAATTAGTCACAAATTTACAGACATACTAATCTAAAATTTTATACTAAAATAATAAAAAAAAAAAATGTAATTTTTTTTTGTAAAGAAATTAATGGTAACTTTTAATAATAAAACAATTTGTTTTATTTTATACTGCAGCACAATACAACCACAATAAGCCACTAGTGGAAACATCAACATAATACTGAAATTAGGAATTTTATTTTTAAGTTTAATTTAAGGTAAATTCTTAATATTTATTTTATTAATTTATTTTTTGATATTATTTTTGGACATTAATAACTCTTTGCAAAGATATTTATTAGACTTACTGTAGGCTTTCCAAGATTGGATAAGTGCAGTGACGGGTGTGTGTTTATTTCCTTTTTTCAGTGTATTCAAGCATGACTCATCCAGTCAGAATTATCAGTTTAGAGACAATATCAGTAAATTGCTGTAATCCATTTAATTCTTGTGTCCTATTGGTTTAATTAGCCACCACATCATGTATCGGGCACATTAACCTCTACATCCCTCCCTAATGTGAAGAAAGGGGAACATTAGAAGATATGGTCAGGAATATTCTACTTTTACCCTATAGGCACAATTTTGTATATTATAGATATTATCAACATAATACATGTAAAATGCAAATATATCTTAAAAAAGCAAAGAGATACAAAAGCATTTAAAAGGACTATATACTATGGGATCAAACATTTTGAATTGCAAACGTCATTAACATGGTCAGTGTCACACATCAATATACCTCATATTTAATTTTGTCAACTTTTGTTTAAACATTTTCAGAATTATGTTGCCAACATATTGTTATTTGATGTAACTTTATTATGTGGTGCTTACGAAGCAAAGCATCACTATTACTCTCCTGCATACTTCATACAAAACTATGGGACATTACTTGTTCTGCATGTTTGTAGACCAATGAATCAGGGGTCAATCATCTTATTAAGGAGCGGTGTGGTATGACTTTTATAAGCAATTGGGTGTATGATATTTTTAGGGCATACACAAAAGTGGGTGAAAAATTTCATTGGGTTGAATTTTGTAACAATACATTCTGCATCAAAATGTCACAGAGGCTTGGGGGTTGGCTCATATGACTTGGCCTAGCTACCTGCAACAAATGGTCCAATTTCAACTTCATAGCCATGCCCTAACAACCAATTAAAGTTCCCTAGCAACAACCCCATTGACTTTCATTTAAAAGGTAAGAGGTATCAGAACATCGTAGAGACAAGTGGATGGCTCAGACTGGCTTTAATTATTACCATGGAAACTGTCCAGGCATGTCCAAGCAACCATTTAGAGCACCCTAGCAACCAATGAATTAGCTATATCTCAGCATCAGAACAAAAATGTGCCAGCATCATGCTAATTAATGCTAGCATCATCTATCTATCCTTAAACTTAAGCTTTATCCTTAAAACTTATCCTTAAGCTTTAAAAACTACTTTAAAAACTCTTTATACTAGTTTTAACTTTTAGACTTTCTTAAGCCAACAAAAAGTTTGTTTACAAATCATGATTCAAGTCATGTAATCAGATCAATAGCTTGTTGAAACAAACAAACAAATGATTGGTTTAAACTATTGGGCTGAAATTACATAATTGCTTTTAACTTTCATGTTTAATATAACACATATGATTGTAGGCATGGTAGCAATTTCAAAAGCACTCTCTTTTTGGTGAGCAATTAGGTCCATCCAGTCTGTGTGATGAACTGGCCATGGAGTTCATTAAATAACAAAGCAATCAATCTAAATTGCCAGGCAATGAGACATAGTTAAAGTGCAGGTTAATCCAATAAACCACATAGTGTCACAAACAAACTTCAAAGCCCAGTTGCGAGTGCAAGATCAAAAGTTTATTGAGACTCACAATAAACTAGAAATGGACAGAAGTGTAAACAGACAAAGATGGTGGCCCAGAGATGACACTGACTGCAACAGGGGAATACATCCACACAAGCGAGTTCCCCACACAGCAAGTCCACAGGATCTCTCCAAAAGAAGATAATCCACCTGGGCGAGGAATTACATAAAAAGCAACAGACATGACCAGGGCACAGGCAAAAGCAATGACAGAGCATAAGCAAACAACGATCTGACAACAGCTACACAAACAGTGAGGCAGATATAGGAGTGATAATTAACTTCAGGTGCTGTAGCTCTGATAGCTCGACAGCACCAGTGTTGCTAGGCAACGCTAACAAGCAGTCAGCACAGTGACAGAAAACACACAGAATGAACAAACAGACCCAAGAACCATAACAGTACCCCTTCCCCTAAGAGCACCTCCTGGCGCTTTCAGGGGAACCTACCTGGCGATTGTAATCATCGATAAGGGACTGATCCAGTATGTCTCTCGCAGGCACCCAACTCCTCTCCTCTGGACCGTAACCTTCCCAGTCCACCAAATACTGATATCCACGTCCCCTCCGTCTCGAGTCCAAAATGTGTTTTACAGAATAAACGGGTTCCCCATCTACGAGTCGCGGCGGTGGAGGAACCGGTGCAGGCGGATTAATGGTAGCATGAAAAACAGGTTTTAATTTGGACACATGAAAAACAGGATGAATCCTCCTGTACGCCGGAGGTAATTTGAGGCGGACTGCCACTGGACTAATGATCTTGGTGACAGTAAATGGGCCAATGAATTTAGGAGCAAGCTTATTACAGACGGTGCGGAGCGGAATATTCTTGGAAGAAAGCCACACTTTTTGACCGACGACATAGACGGGAGGCTTAGACCGGTGGCGATCAGCCAGAGCCTTGGTGCGAGACCTCACCTGGAGGAGAGTCTGCCTGACTTTTCTCCAAGTGCAGTAGCACCTTTGGACAAAGGCGTGAGCAGAGGGGACTGCGACTCCATATTCCAGACTTGGAAAAATTGGTGGCTGGTAACCTAAACTACCTTCAAACGGAGATAGGCCCGTAGCAGACACTGGTACTGAGTTATGCGCGTACTCAACCCAAGAAAGCTGTTGACTCCAGGAGGACGGGCTCTGAGAAACCAAACACCGCAACACACGCTCTAAATCCTGGTTAGCCCTCTCAGTTTGGCCATTACTCTGAGGATGAAATCCAGAAGAAAGACTAACACTCGCCCCCAATAAACGACAAAACTCCCTCCAGAATTTGGAGACAAACTGGGGTCCCCTGTCAGAAACCACGTCCACCGGGAGGCCATGAATGCGAAAGACGTGGTCAATGACAGCAACCGCTGTTTCTCTGGCTGAAGGTATTTTGGGCAGGGGAATAAAATGAGTTGCCTTCGAGAACCGGTCCACCACGGTTAAAATCACCGTGTTCCCCTAAGAGGGCGGGAGACCCGTGACAAAATCTAGCGATATATGGGACCAGGGTCTCGAAGGAACTGACAGGGGATGAAGGAGTCCAGCAGGAGGTCGATTGGAAGTCTTAAAGGTGGCACATTCTGAGCAGGCCAGGACAAAAAGACGAATGTCACAGGCCATAGATTGCCACCAGAACCGTTGTTTAATAAGTAAAATGGTACGCTTAACCCCTGGATGACAAGCTTCCTTGGAACAATGACCCCAGCGGATGACATCAGACCGTAAACCCTCTGGTACAAATAACCGATTCGGTGGACAACCCAACGGAGGCATTACCCATTGTAAGGCCATGCAGACCTTCGATTCAATCTCCCAAGTGACCATAGAGTCCACGATCTTAGATGGCACAATGAACTCGGGAGACGACGGGCACTCGGATTGATCAAAAACACGAGATAAGGCATCGGGTTTGATGTTCTTAGAACCCGGGCGGTAAGAAATGGTTAAATCAAAACGACCAAAAAATAAGGCCCACCAAGCCTGCCTAGAGTTTAACCTCTTGGCAGACCTAATGTACTCGAGGTTCTTGTGGTCAGTCCAAACGATAAAAGGTACCCCCGAACCCTTCAACCAATGACGCCATTCTTCCAAGGCAAGCTTGACTGCCAGCAGCTCTCGATTACCAATGTCATAATTGCGTTCGGCGGGTGATAAACGGTGAATGAAAAATGCGCAGGGATGCATCTTATCGTCCTTGGAAGAGCGCTGGGAAAGAACAGCACCAACCCCCACCTCTGACGCATCAACCTCCACCACAAACTGACAAGAAGGATCAGGGGCAACAAAAATGGGAGCTGAAACAAAGCAACTCTTTAGTTTGGAAAACGCAGCATCAGCTGCAGTAGACCACCTGAACGTAGTCTTGGTGGAGGTTAAGGCAGTCAGAGGGGCAGCCCGCTGGCTAAAATTGCGAATAAAACGCCGGTAAAAATTGGCAAAGCCCAGAAACCTCTGCAGGGCCTTGCGGAAATCTAGGATTGGCCAATCCACCACAGCCTGAATCTTAGCGGGATCCATGCACACACCCTCAGACGACAAGATGCATTACCAGATATTCAAAGTGCCCCCTGGGGGTATTAAAGGCGGTCTTCCACTCATCCCCTTCCCTTATGCGGACCAAATGATAGGCATTACGAAGATCCAACTTCGTGAAAAAGGAAGCGCCCTGCAACCGCTCCAAGGCTGAAGACATCAACGGCAAAGGATAAGTATTCTTTACCGTGATGCTGTTCAGTCCTCGATAGTCAATACAAGGACGCAGGGACCCATCTTTCTTTTCCACGAAGAAGAACCCAGCACCTGCAGGAGAAGAAGAAGGGCGGATGATTTTGGCTGTCAGAGAATCAGAAATATATTTCTCCATGGCCTCCCTTTCCGGGAGTGGAAAGCGAGTATAATCTGCCTTTAGGCGGAGACGTACCTGACAATAAATCTATGGCACAGTCATAGGGACGATGAAGAGGAAGAGAAGCAACTCGAGACTTACTGAACACTCCCTTCAGGTCAAGATACTGACTGGGCACATTAGACAAGTCTATTGGCTCATCCTGCAACACAGAACAAGACACAGAAGAACAGGCAGACAACAAACACGAGGCATGACAAAATTAGCTCCAAGCGAATACAGAGTTAGAACTCCAGTTAATATTGGGATTATGGAGAGAGAGCCAGGGATGGCCCAGCACCACAGGAGCCAAGGGAGAGTCAGTAAGGAGGAACTGTATTTTCTCAGTGTGATTGCCAGATGTTATGAGACTCACCGGTTTGGTGGTATAAATGACGGGTGGAAGAGCCTGGCCACTTTGGCTTTTACCGGGCATTGTGCAGCAATATGACCTGCTGTACCGCAGTACAAACAAAGCCCTTGGGCCCTGCGCCGATCCTTCTCCATCTTGGAAAGCCAGGTTCTACCCACTTGCATGGGCTCAGGATCAAACGGTTGGCCAGCCACATCACTGGAAGTTTGTCCAGTTGCCATTATCTGTTCCTCTTGCTTTTCCATGCGTGCATTGCTATTAGATAAAATATCTCAGAGTTCAGAAGCACTCACTGGATCCATTGGTCAGAACATTCTGTCACAAACAAACTTCAAAGCCCAGTTGCAAGTGCAAGATCAAAAGTTTATTGAGACTCACAATAAACTAGAAATTGAGACTCACAATAAACTAGAAATGGACAGAAGTGTAAACAGACAAAGATGGTGGCCCAGAGATGGCACTGACTGCAAGAGGGGAATACATCCACACAAGCGAGTTCCCCACACAGCAAGTCCACAGGAACTCTCCAAAAGAAGATAATCCACCTGGGCGAGGAATTACATGAAAGCAACAGACACGACCAGGGCACAGGCAAAAGCAATGACAGAGCATAAGCAAACAATGATCTGACAACAGCTACACAAACAGTGAGGCAGATATAGGAGTGATAATTAACTTCAGGTGCTGTAGCTCTGATAGCTCATCAGCACCAGTGTTGCTAGGCAACGCTAACAAGCAATCAGCACAGTGACAGAAAACACACAGAATGAACAAACAGACCCAATAACCATGACACATAGACAGTCCAGTCAGGCAAATGAAAAGCATAATCTAAAGAACAGTAAATCCAAGTAAACAGGCAATGATCAAAACAGTGAATGCAATTGTGCAAATGTCACATGCT
Source organism: Ambastaia sidthimunki (assembly GCA_036877625.1). Taxonomy (NCBI): domain Eukaryota; kingdom Metazoa; phylum Chordata; class Actinopteri; order Cypriniformes; family Botiidae; genus Ambastaia; species Ambastaia sidthimunki. Next base: position 17,207 of record JAZGTK010007791.1, read on the forward strand.
TTAACAAAACATGTAAGCTGTATGAACACAAAATCTTTTGGAAGGATACTTTAGAGTTGTCTTTGAACAGTCTTTATGAAATATTTGACATTCCATTATTCATAGTCATGCAGGTAGGCTGGAAGCTGCCTGTGTTGCCTGACTGGATATCTAGGTGGCGGTGGTGCTGGTTCAGGGTCACCATAGTTCAGGATCCACGTTGGGGTCATATTGTGGCAGGATGGATCTTCTTGAAAATCGAACTGTTCCTGGTGATGGCATAACCATTCCATCCAGCAGTCACCATGGAGCCTTTTAACACTCGTGACTATGAGTGGTTCTTTGCTGTAAGGTGTTGTCAGCTTGTTCTGTTTCAATTGATGAAACAGCACAATGTCACCTGGATTGATTTTGGGTGGTACCGCATGTCGTCAATCATCAGAACATGCTTTCATTTTAGCTTTCGCCTCAGTGTCCTTTTTACGAACCTCATTGTCAGTGCTGATGGTTGTAGAGCAGGCTGATGGTATTTTGGTATTCATGTGTCCCTGGAACATCAGCTCAGCAGGAGATTTTCCCATAGTGCTATGTGGTGTAGATCGGTACTCACATAGGAAGATGTTTAGTTGCTGTTTCCATGGCACGCCTCACATCGGGGCAATCCAAATGATCTTCCCAACAGTGTGCATGAATCTTTCAGCTGTTTCAGCTGGCAAACTGGGAAAACTGTGAACCATTGAATGGAAGTCCATTGTCTGTCTTTACGACCCGTGGTACCCCAAACATGGAGAAGATTTTCCATGCTTGGTATCACCACACCGGCAGAGGTGAAACAGAGGATGTCCACTACCGGGTAGTATGTGTAGTCATCCACGATCACCAGCAGGTATTCCCCGGATGGAAGAGGGCCGTAGAAGTCCGCACTTACAGAATGTCACAGTAACCCAGGTAGCTCGGACATCTTAAGTGGTTCAGTTCTGGTGACTGGAGTGTTAGCCTGACAGACTAGACATTTTTTTTCATGAGTAGGGCTTTGGTCTTGGCAATGCCTTGATGGCTTTCGTGAGCCAGTTCTAGGACGTGGTGTTGCAGGGACAGGGGTATGACAATCCTACAGCCCCTGAATATGAGGTCCTCACTGGCTGACAGTGTGAGTTCCCTACTGACATGTCTATACTGCTTCAGCGTGTCAGCATTCAGCACTTTGTCTGTTACGGTGTGCCACAAGTTATTCTTAATATGTGCACTGACCTGTTGTACAATGTTGTCCTTCAGTGTCTCTGTTTTTATGTCTTCCACTGGCAAACAGTGATATGAAATTGACATACTCAGCAACCTTGGAGGCTCTTGTGTTTTCAGATGTTTGGACTGGAATTGGTTGTCGGGACATGTAGTCGGCTGGATTGTCAGCTCCCTTTCTGTAAACGATGTTGAAGTCATATGGTTGAAGTCTGAGTCCCCATCGTTCTATTCGGGCAGATGTCTTTGACCACAAGCCATTGGAGCTGATATGGAACAACCCAGAGTCAGTCACTAAGATAAATGAATGTCCATAGAGGTATAAATGGAAATGCTCACAGCTCCATACGATTGCTAGGGCTTCATGTTCAGTCTGTGAGTATCGCCCTTCGATGTCAGTCAGTGCACGACTAGCATACGCTATGACATGCTTCTCTCAATTTTCTTTCTGGAAAAGAATAGCACCCAAATCAAATGGGCTGGCGTCCATAGTCAATTCAGTGTCTTTATTTGGGTCAAAATAAGACATGGTAGTGTTGCTGGTTAGACTCTCTTTTAGAGCCT
>JAZGTK010007792.1:0-18986 GCA_036877625.1 Ambastaia sidthimunki
CAACATGCTATAAAGTGAAAAACGAGACATATGGGACATGTGAACAGGTGACACTCGCGCGCTTTGCGTTTCCGATACGCGCGCGCGCCCAGTCCCGGTAACGACGATACCGCTCGCGTGCATTATAACACACACACACACACACACACACACACACACACACACACACCTTCAGCTGTTTTTATTTTGTACAGTTACACATTTTATAATAGATTTTATTTTTTACTATATTGTTATAGTAATTTGGCACAGGAGATAATCCACAATTATGAGATGCCTTTACTAGTATCACTAGAGCATTTTGCATAGTTTTACATTTTAAAAGACATTTAATTTTGTATAATTTCTTATAATATTGCTAGTATTTATATAGTTATTTGACATATGTTTGGCATATAAAAGCACATATTTCATAATCCACAATCTATCATTATTACCACTAGATTTATTTTATATAGTTATAAAAGAATATAACAACTTTATGGTATCATTGTTATAATATAAAATAACTTAAAATGCATATTTTAAGTAAAACCAAACTCCAAACTATAACTATGAAATCTACAGAATCATACATTTAAACTCGTGTGCATTATTAAAACAGTAAATGAAAGTGTGTTTGTCTGTAAGCAGTTACATGCACACAAACCAGCAGATCTGCGGTCAGCTGAGCGAAGCGAAAACGTGGCGTTAACACAAAACTTCCCAAGTTACAAACTGCAAAGTTTGTTTTTGAAGCAGGTGAAATAAAAGCAGCACTTACCCGAAAACAGCGACAGCACGAACTGGTTGCAGTAAAACCTCTTTTTCTTTCCTTTTCCTCCCTGCGTCAAAAAAAGAGAAAAAAACCCGTCAGACTCGAACCTCTGGCCGGATCTCTTCCGTGATTTCTGGGTTTTTTGCCCCTGACTCTGGGCGTGTTTCTGGAGGAGGGAAACTCTTGGACACGCGTATGTGGGTCATGCAAAGCAACACAGTTTGATCTGAACGTTTTAAACGAGGATTCATAAATGAGATGTTGCAAACGCTTTCTGAAGCTGTAAATCAACATTTTCAGTGGGAATGTGGTTGAAAGTGGGAATAATGGCAGACAGTGAGTTTGTTTAGCGCTTCAGTGGGAAGGACGAAAATTAACCCTTAACTGTGCATGAATTATGTTGAAACATATAAGCATAATTATATAACCATATAAGTTATTATTGCATAAACATTTTGTGCCCAGAATACATTGTAGTGAAATAAAGCTTAAGACCGTTTTTCAAGTGTTAAACAAGCCTCAGGGAGTTAATGAATAATAGCCCACTGGCAGTGCTTTACTCACATTATCTGTGTAGCTTTTGATGGTGTTTTTAAAGGAGGCACCGCCTGTATAAAGTGCTTTATACTGACTGGTGTTAATAATGAGTCACAGTCACCGATTATAACCAAGTTACAAAGTTCGCCTTTGATCTTGGCTGAAATATTACATTTTGAATTTTGCATCGAAAAGTTGTTGGTCTGGGTTTGTTGCTTTTATTTGCATGTGACTTACAGCACGAATTTTAGATAGTTCAGGTGTTGTTGTTTTAACTGTGTGTTCATTTTAATTGTGTAAATTAAATTAATCACCTGTTAGGTAAGATCAGTTAAGTAAGACTAAGCAAGTTTCACATTCTCTTACTCTTCCTCCACTGACAGCTGTGGTCACACACTTGACCCAGGACTAGTTGAGTTAGGACCTCCACTTAAACTAGTATAAATGGCGTATGCTAAATTAAAATGATGTCTCAAGATCACTTGCGTTGACTTTAAATGCATCAGACTTTAAATGAGTTTTACACAAACGTTCTGATGTATTTAAAACATCTTTCTAAAGCTTCATAATTACACCACATTCATTTTAGTATATTTGCCTCAACCTAATACCACTTGCAAATATGAAAGATCTCCCGTATTATCTATTAGAAACCTCCACCCTTCCCCCAAGACACACCTGAAAGCATCTGTGCTGAACTGACTGCTGTGTATTGTGTGAGAGATCAAATATGTTAATGACAACAAAGGGAACTGTGTGTATAAACGCTTCTGCCTGAACTTCTGCCTGCAGCTGCACTGAGAAGATCTGAGCCGTAACCATAACAGACAGACAGACAGACAGACAGGCAGACAGACAGACAGAGACAGACAGACAGAGATCTTATATGACATGGTCAATAAGAGGCAAAGGCAATATTACAACTGGTTCTTTTATTTGATTTCACCCATTTAGACATTAACTGCAACTCACTGGCAACTATGTTGCAACTATATAAACAGGTTAAAATGTAACACTTAACATTATTGTAACATTAACATGAGTGTTTAGGTGGAAGTAGACTTTAATTTTGCATGTACTTCTTTATTTTAAAACGACATTCTTGCTTGTCATTGGCCAAACCCGCCGTTCTTGTTCGCCAGATTGCCAATCAGCTGCCAGAACTCCAGGAACGTCAGTTCTCCGTCATTATTGACGTCCAATGAGCTCATGAGCTGATCCAGCACCGCCGGATCCGCGGCGTTCTGCGGGAGACACACGTGTGTTAACACTCACATCTCTGCCTCCATCTAGCGGTCATCACTGGTACTGCACAGCCCTAATAACTGACCGATTTCTAGAGTCAGAATATACTCTGATAGTTTCCAGCCTGTTTTTTAGCATGCTGAAAACAACCACATTATACATATTAGAAGCGTAGTTTAGGCCTGTAAAGGTTCAGGTCTCTGTAAAGTTTAGATTAAGTGTCTAATCTTTGAAAGGTTTTGTTAGTTTGGATTTAAGGCATTTGGAGCAATTGATGAAAACAGGAGGGGGGGGGTTTGTAGTTTTCTCTTCTCAGTTGTACATGATGGTTAAGACCCTGTATTTTAGGTTAGGGCTCTAGTTATAATAGCTAACAGCTAACATGTGMYTTTAKAGGACTGGAATATGTAATCGTAACTCACACCAGACAACTTCTTACATTACTGCTCATGTATTGCTGTATGTAAACTAATTTGAGCTGATCTGTGGTCTTTAATTTAATTGTATTTATTTTGCTCTCTGTTTAAAGCAGCAATCTGTAACTTTCTCTCTGTCACCATCTCTGTTTGAAACATGAAATTGCAGGTTGATTTACATACGTTTCATTAAGTGTGGAAGTCAAATAAAGCCATCAAACTGACAGCTCAAATTATAAATCAGTTTTAAAGATCTAAATACTATAAAAAGATCAAATATGTTTAAAAGGGATTGTATTCACATTATGCATTTTAAGCACAAAAAGTGTCACTTTCCATCAAGAACTGTTACATGGTCCTGTTGAGATTTAAAGTTTTCTTAATGTTACATTATCGTTTGTTTAGACCAGAATATTTAATTTTTGGTTTTAAGCACCAGTTTTCTAGTGAATAATATTTTGGGGGAACTTTAATAGGCTACTGTAGTTAATTTAAGGTTCTAGACTTCAAAGTTAGAATATGGATATTATAATAAACTACAGGAAAAAAATGTTCAGGTATTAACATGTAAAGATATAATTACTTGAATGTGAATAATTACTAGTTGTCTCACCTTTACAAGGTTGGGAAGCTCAGATGTAAGCAAACTTTTAAACTCCTCTTTGCTCAGAGTGTTTGCTGCTCCGTCCTTCCCAGCATAAATCTTAAACTGGGAAACCAGCGTGTTAATAGCAGATTCCATGATTTTAAACCAGGATAGTTTGATGGCTAGAAAATGAAGATGACAGGTTGGTCATTTTTAACAGGCAAAACCATCATGCTTGCAATAACCAAGACCAAGTAGTTAAAGCAGTTTAGAACTTAGTACAAAAATCAAGATCAGAAATGTATAAGGATACAGTTACATTTAACAGATGCTTTTATCCACAACATACGGTCCATTCAATTTATACTTTATAATCACTGTGTTCCTTTGAAGTCAAACTCACAACTTTTGCGCTGTTAACACAAGGTTCAACTAGTTGAACTACAGGAAGATTAAAAGATAAACTCAGCATGTACGTTTACGTGTATCCACACATACAGTATTTCATCAGTAGCTTATTTCTCTAGCAAATGAGCTGCAGTTGTGGTTAGTTTTCAGAGTGCAGAAGAAGAAATCTTACCTGACCTGAGGAATGATGTAATTGTGATGTGTGAATGACCACCAAATCTCACCCTTTATACCTCCATCTTCCCATCAAACTCAGCGGAAAACCAGAAACACGCCCCTGCTTTCTTCACAACCTGTCAGGCTCTTCTTATCTCTGCTGTTTCCATAGTGAAGCTCAGACTCTCACACACTGTAAAAAGCATTTATAATATACACAAAACAACAGCATGTACCTCTAACTGCACTTTGTGTGTGTTTTATATAAGTACATGGACTCTTTTATTTTTTTATTAATGTACTTTTGGCTGTTTCAAAGTATAACGTAACATCACACTACAACCCCCCATCAGGTGTCTTAATGTTGTGAATCTAAACATCTGTCATCAGGGAAATTTAATCTGATAACTCCATCCAAACTTCAACTCAGCATCAACTGACATACTGGAATTATACTGTGACCTCATCATCATCTTAAGATCAGTTTCAGAGGTCACTATTAGAAGTTGCTTTTATAGTGAATATAAATCTATACAGGCATATAAGCTCTTAAAAATAAAGGTTCTTAAAAGGTTCTTCACAGTGATGCTACAAAAGAACAATTTTTGCTTTCCCAAGAATCATTCAGTCCAAGGTTATTAAGAGAACCATTTTATTCTTGCCTTTTCATAGTCTAAAGAACTTTTTCTCACTAGAAAGAACTTTTTGTAAAACAAAACGGTTCTGTGTATATTGAAGGTTCTCTATGGACCCACACAGCCAAAAATGGTTCTTCTATGACATCCTAAACCACCTTGGGAATGTAGAATACATAATCTACTGTTTGTTAGTTTTATCAGCTGTGAATAAATAGTAATAATTTTCATGACATCATGTTTATAATAATTATTAAACATTGTACACATTGATGCATTGTGGCATTTGGTCTTTTATTAATTCTGCTTTGAAACTGTATTAAAGTCACTTTAATTTCCTCTCAAATTAAATCTCACAGCACAATGTACCATATGATCACTCAACTGTAAATTATGAATTCCATTAAATAACACTGTTTTTCATATTTACAAACTGGACAAGAAAAAATTTAAATGGTATTTATCTCAAAGACTGCAATGACAACACATCAAACACAATCAAATCTCAATAATTCATTACAATGGCTGTTTTTCCAGGACAGAGAGGAGAAAAATAAATGGCCACGTCAGCACAGTGCAAAGAAATCCACTTTCATTCAATGTGGTTTTTAGTGTTAAGAAATAAACAGACCATTTACTTTAGTACCAGCGTTCTGTTCACTAATAAAGGCACATAAGCAAAAATATCCAACTTCTATTCAAAAAATTCATTTACATTAAGTGTGAGAAGAACTTGAGTCGGGGCGAAAGCTCACAATGACCTCTAAACTCTCAGAGGTGCTTACAAAACCTTAAAAGAAACCAGTTTGACTCCAGCTTAGCAAGCAGAAACCACAGGGTAGGTGTGAGCACCCGGCGTCATACTGAAATCTGACTCCCTGTGAGATTACAACTGCCCTGTTTCTCCCTACTTTGGATAGGGTTAGAATTATGTGTGGGTGGAGTTAACTGATGGGAACCAATCAGGAAATACCCTCAACAGAACATGAACCAATCAGAAGCAGAGGAATCAAATTGAATTTGGATTGAACGCCAGGATTGAAATAGAAAAAGAAACGTAACATTTGAGGGCGAAAAGTATAATAAATAGCTAAAATAAAAACACTTTTCTAAGTACAATTTTCAGTCCTGACATTCTAGTTTATTAAGTAGGATTTTTGGGAAGCAGGGGATTAGAGAGACAAAATTCCTTCTGCTCTTCCTATTGCACTCACACAGTTCAGCATAACCTTGTTCTCCATGTAATTAAGTAATTGATCATCTGTATGTAAATCAATTTCACTCATGTGGCAACAATGCTGAGGGTAACTGACACTTTACACAGCAAGCAAAAGCCAAAAGACTTGGAGAAGAACAGAGGTAGCTTACAACAACACAACCAACACACGGGAGGGACATCACTAATGACAAAACTCTAAGAATGAGACACTCTTTACAAACAAGGTATTAAACTACATCTGCAGTCTGCAGACACCGGGGAAAGTAATGGCTAAGATTGTTTCTCAACCACTGATTTTCAGTTTTCCATATTTTCACTTGGTGTTTTTTCTCTCTTTCCAATAAGTTTTTGATTTGGGCAGCATCAATATTATGCTGCCAGGACTGCAAACTTCAACAGCGCATCCTTCTCGAAATCTTCCATCTGCTCCTCCAGTGAATCACTGTCATGCTGCCCATCTTCCAGATCATCTGCCAAGTCTTCTAAGATATCAGCAACATCCTCAGCAAATTCGCTGAAGAGCATTTTATCATGGAGGAAAAAGCCACCGCTGAAGAACTGAGAGGTGAGGCGACGGAGAGCTTCTTTGTTTTCTTGAGGAACGCCCTCCAGTTTACTAAGGTAGACCTCCAGAAGGTGCTGAAACTCTACAAGCTTGACAGGTTTGATACCCTCTGCATCAGCACAGTTGTCCACACCATGGCAGCCCTCAACTGGATGTTGGTTCCTCTTGAGCTTCTCCTTTTGGTGTTTCCAGAAGTCCTCCTGCTCTTGGTGGTGGCGATGATGATGATGGTGGTGATGCTTGGAAGGTTTGCCCTTCCAAGGTTTATCTCTTTGTCTCCTCTCTCTCTCTAACTTTCTCTCGTCCTTCTTGTGGTCCCACTCTTCATTGTACTTTCTGAAATGATCTTTGTCGTCATCATTACGTTTGTTCTTACCATGCTTCCACTCTTTCCCTCTCTCCTTCTCCTCCTTCCAGCGATGGTTTTGTTCTTTCTTTCTGCCCCACTCCTTCTTTTCTCCTTTGTGTTCTTGGTGTTTTCTCTTCCACTCTTCCCTCTTGCCCAGCTGGTCTACTTGTTTCGAGAGCCTCTTCTGCATCTCCACCAGGCTCTCCCTCAAACCATGTTTGTTCCAGCCCTGATTCTTCATTCCCTCCAGCCTTTTTCTGCTTTCCTCCAACAGAACCTTCTGCCTCTTAAGTTCTTCCTTCTTATCCCAGCGTTTCTCAGTTCCTGCTGAAACAGATTCACTGGTGGAGGCATCAGTGCTGGGTTCATGTTGTGGAAGATCTTCTTTAACTGAAAGTTCAAAAAAAGATAGATCAGTGGACGATCATCCCCACTAAAAATGAACGTTCCAGAACCATCAAATTCTCTTTATCAAATAACATTCCTTAACATTAGTAGAACTTAAAACTTACATTATATATGAAATATCAAAAACGTTATTCTTATGTCAGTTAGTAAAACTTTTAAATAATTTAAAATAAATATAAATAACTTTTAAATAAGAATTAAATCATTTTTGAATAACTTTCTTAGAAACAAGCAATAATGTTAATACAGCATAAAAAAAAAACATGAGACAATTTGAATGTTCCTACAACATTCAAAATAACATTTTTAACGTTATTGTTACTTAATGGAAATGTCCTTACAACCTAAAATTAGTTAGCAAGGATGCAGCAAACAAAATATGTTTCTCCACTTTTTATCTGTAGGACCTTTGAATGTTATGCTCAGAAACATTTGAATATGTCTCACTGTACCTGTAAGCTGAGTGAGTTCAGCAACTCGAGCTCTTAGTATCTGAAGTTCTTCTCTTAAACCTGGAAGTTCAGACAGCTGGTCCTTCAACTGAGAGTTCTCTCTCTCCAGAGTATCTTTCTCCGTACTGTGCTTCACTTCAGCCGTTTTCAAAGCTCTGTCCAACTCTTCTTTCTGCGACTGAACGTGGAAATAAAAGAGAATATGAGCTCAACATCTGAAATACTCCAAAACACTCCAGTACATATGAATGATAAAACATTTACTGGAAAAGTGCATTTACATTGAAAAGCATTTAAACAACACAACATTAACTCAGAGTCATGATGTCAAGACATTGATGTATGAAGTTTGTGCACTAACCTCTATCTGAGCCTCCAATATATTCATTTGTTTATTCTCCTGAGCGAGTTTATCAAGAAGTTCCTGCAAGCAAAATAACAATATCAGAAAATCCCTCAAATGAAATCAACTGCTTATCAATAATAAAAGAACAGAAAACTGACCTGATCACTTAGTTCTGCACCATCAAAATCATCTATAAAATACAGAAATAATTGTGATGTTTGTTTACAGTCAGATATGAAAGCTCAATATATCGCAGATGTTTTCAGTCATTCTGAATTAAAATCACTTCTGGAAATTTCAACCAGTTTATGGGTTAATTAGTAGCTCTACCATTTTAGTTCCTTTCAGCACAATCTCAGTATTCAGCCATTTCAGTGAGAGTTGTTACAGTTAATGGCAAATAAGCTACACATCTCACATTTAGCTCTTTAGAAAAGCAGTGCAGTTTGGGACAGATGCTACCTGGACATTAGGTAAAATCAGGCCTAAAATAACTTTACGTTAGGGGGCAACTCCTATCCACACCTCAAGCGCAAGCAAATACTACCACCAGCTCAAACTCTGTACCTACCACCAGACTGGTCCACCACAGAACCTGGAGGCATAATAAAATGAATACAGCCACTGAAAGCGGTAAATGAATGATGTTACTTTATCATTAAATGTGGCATGTAATTATAACTAAAGGCTCTGGGTCCATGCATAATAAATGCTACGCATGATACAATCTGAATTAAATTATGTTCTTCTGCAATTATAAAAAAGTTTTTGGGTTTTGTTCCTAAAATACTACTGACAACTTTATTTTTGGACGTTATTGTGGTCCACATCTCACCAGAGAAAAAAAACGAGCCAACACAGAGCAACACCAACGCTCCAACTATCAGCTGGTTCAGAGAGAAACCTCGCTTCTCCTCCTTCCTCTCCGGCAGATTAAACTCCTCCTCTTCCTCGTCCTCATCGTCAGAGCTTCTCCTCAGCACTATGGTGGGCTGCATGTGTCGAAGCCGTAGACCCTCACCATCACCCGCTGGTAGTTCAGAGATTCAACATGAGGAGGAGGGAAGTTAAAAATTGGTAAAAGCGGCACGAAACAGAACTGCAAAAATAGCAGGTCTCTCGTAAACCTACCCCAGCTAACAGAAAACGTTCTTAGAACGTTGATTAACGTTTGTTAAAATTTCTTTAAATTCTAAAAGTTACCAAAAAATGTTATTACAGTAATGTTAGTAGAATATCATCATTGCCAAACATTCAAAAAGTGTTAACATAAAAATGAGTATATATAAACATATTAAAAACATTACAGTTTGAATAACGTTCCTATAACCAACCAATAGCAATAGCACAATGTTTTAAAACTGGACGTTTTAAACATTCCTTTAACATACGGAAAACGTGTTTTTGTTACTTAATGGAACAACTTACAACCTAAAATTGTTAGCTGTCTGCTGTTGGTTGGACAAAATGTGTCACAAAAGAAGATTTAAGAACTTAAAGTACCTGGTTCTCTGACCACATCAGGGATTTTCTCCGGAAGTTCTGTGTCCTTCTTCTCAACGGTAGGCTCCTCCTCCTCACTGTCAACCGATCCAATGGTTTCTGGATAAGGGCTGCCAGGGGCGGGGCTTTCTGCTATGGAACCAAAGCCTGTATCTGCCTCAGAGGGTGGAGATAGAGGCGGGCTTTCAGGGGCGGGATGTACATCAGCATGAACGTCTAGCACAGGGCTTAAAGAAGAATCACTTATTTCAGGGGCGGGGCTTATGTCTGCTGAAATCTCAGAGACATTGTGGGAGGAGCTTATTTCCCTAAAAGGTTCAGGGGTGGAGGTGATTTTGGGTTCTGGTTTTGGAACAGGGCTTTCTTGAACAGGAACCTGCTGGCCGGGAAAGGTATCAGTGATGTCCTCCTCAGTGGGTTCCTCAAGCACCGACTCCTCTGAGAACTGGAAGGCTGATTCTGTAGTGATGCTGAACGGAACAGCACCCAGAAGGTCACTGTCAGGAGGAGAGCTGGTGATGGTGTCATGGATGATGGGAGCGTGGATCTCAGGATCCAGTTCAACACCAGCCTGGCCTGATGCTGCCATTTCCTCAAAGCAATCTGGAGATGTTTCCTGGCAAATCTGCATTTTGGAAAAAATTATTTTCAAGTCCATGACAAAATAACAGAAAAGAATTCATTTAAATAAGATCTCAAAATACATAATAAAAGCTTTTAACTAAAATAATGCTACTTTAAAGCCAAAGGGATTTATTTTATGTAACTCACAGAGAGTGTAAGACCTTTTAGAGAATTTAAGTCAAATGTTTCAGGTTTCAAGCAGAGTTTAGAAGCATGAGTGAATTATAACTGAAAATCATAATGTACATACCGGTGGTGATGCACTGACCTGGTGACCCTCCTCTGACAAGATGGTCTCCACCACCAAAGCTTCAGTGTCATGTGACCTCCCCTCCAAAGAACTTCCTAGAATAAGCAATTTACAACATCAGCCACATTGACCATTTGATTTGTCAAGTCTCTGTCTCACAAAAACCCATCTTCATCTTTCTATGCTATTCTTGTGACCTGTACACCCAAATCAAAGTGCTCATCTCTCTATAATGTTACAGCTGGAGGAGCCACTGATGAATTCACAAAGCAAAAATGTTTCAGAATCATAATATTTTCATCCAGTGATAATAAGATGTTCTGCTTGCATGTTAAACTATGTATGTGTTTATGTGTTGGGGGGGTGTGGCTTTGGAGAGCACTCTGAAGGAGGGCGGGATCTTATGCTTTCAAAGCTAGCTTGCTATTGCAATATTGCTATGTCCTAACTTCAACTGAATCATTACTTTACAGTGAAGAATTATTAGATATGAAACCTGCTAAATCCTCTGACAGACTGGGTGCATCTCCAAGACTTTCTGTCCCATCATCCACCGGGGCAGCGGGGTCAGCGGCAACTTCCTGAAATAAAATATCACACACGACTAAATGTGATTTATCCACAAAAAATAACCTGCCACAAGCATTATCACCATTAAAAATGCTGGACTGTTTTTAACACATGGTTGAGTACAACATGGCCAGAACAAACCTCCAGAGAGAGCAGAGTCCAGCTGTTACTGGAGGACCCGGTACTGCCGGTGCTGTTATCAGACATGACCAGCACCTACAAAATCAGAACCACAAACAGAAGCATTAGTTTACACTGGTGTCCACAACTCAGACCTGCTATCTTATCCAAACAAGTGCAAACTCAGGCAAAGTGAAGTATGCACTGATCCACGACTCCATTTTACATTAAAACTGTCTTTTGAATCACTGGCTGTAACATATAACACCAAGGAAACGGATCTATTGTTATATAACCCACACTGGAGTGAGTAAGCAAGAGGCTACAGTATAGCACTCATGTTATATAAAGAAAACACCCATTTTAAAGTTTACTACATTTTACACAACAGCTATTATATAATAACAGACAAGCACACACTACAAACAACACAACACTGGTGATTCCTATAAAGCGACCCTCAAATGTGCCCAAAAACGGCCCGAGTGCGCATTGCGTTCCAGCACCTAACGCGGGCCTATTGTTTACACGCGTCTCTGTAACGCGCACCGCGCGTTTACATTGTGCCCGGTGTCCAATTCGGTTCTCACGAGCACACGTTACGCAAAACGCTCCCGGTCTTCTTCCGCATAAAGCAAAATCCGCGCAAACCCAGAGAAACGGAGATTTCGCACACAAACGCTTACCGTGCGTCAGTCTTTCTGCTTTCTATATATTGTTGCGCGTTTCTATCCAAACTCGCGCTGCGTGACCAGCGAACTTCGCAGCTCCGCGTCTCGGCTGCGTTTCTCTCCAGCAGGACCAGATAACGCGCAACGCGGCGCTCTGACGCCAGGCGACCAATGGGAATAGAGAGTCGCGTCGCTCGGCTGTGTTCAGCTGTGACTGACAGTCGCAGGTGAGAGTGACAATCTGAACGTGAAGCACTGAACACACTAGAGGAAAGCGAGATCTTTCATGTCCTAACATCATGCATGAACACTATATATAGGGACAGGCATGATCTTCCTCTCCAGTGTTATACAGACACGTCTTCCCAAACCGGGGCTTCCCAAAACCCGACAGCTGGCCTGTCCTAAATAAACCCTGACTTTGCATTGCATGATTTTTGTATTTAAGAAGCCTTTAAACTAGATTGAACTAAAGGCAATGCGCCATTTGTATGAAAGTTGTGTTGACATTTTTGTAAAGTTCTTGCTTTTATAATTGTGGTGTATTACATTAAATATTAAATGAGTTGAGATGGAATGAGATGCATTTGTCTTGTTTATAGTTTATAAGTTTTATAATTTGTACTGTATTTAAGTAAGTACAGTCCAATGGGATTGTATTGTAATAATACAGTAGACTCTAAAGTATTGTGTAGAACTACAGTTGTGGTTTTATATTTTATATTTGTGTTTATATTTGTCTTCTCACAGCAAGGATTTTCTCCCTGTAAGCCATGCTGAAGGGAATGAGACCCTTAAGACATTAACACTCATTAACATTATAACACTTCAGAGGGAATAGAAATTCTCAGTTGCTTTAGTTTTCTCCTTTTGTGTCTTTAATTCGGGCTGTGTGTAAAGAGGATTTCATTGATATAAATAACATAAATATAAATGAATACACATGTGAATGCATGTGACAGACATGTTAGACGTGTGTCTGGTGTGTTTATATGTGTGTTATGGGGTATGTGTGATGGGAAGGCTGGCCGGGGTGCCACGTCACACAGTGGGAATCCGTCTATTGGTTAAACTGGAGGTTATGTTACTCCGTTTTCCTCCCTACAGTTCAGTTCGGACCCTAAACAGTAAATAATATTTGGACTTATCAGCCGTATAAAGCTCATAATATCGACAAATGGTGCGCATGTTTCCCCGGCGCGTCTAAGCAGCTTTGCGATCGTTTATAAGAGTCGTTTTCATTGCATCGCATCACTTTCTGAAACAATGGAGTCACTTCGCCATCAGCGTTTACAGCCCGGTATCGGATACGGAGCGAACGCGACCGGGACCGGGACCCTCCGCTCCCTTCGGCCCGGGGTAACCGGGACCCTTTCTTCGGCACAGGCTTCCCATATGTCGGTGTCTGCTTCCCCGGGGCCGCCGCCACCACCACCGCCCCTCCAGCTCCACAGCCTGGGCTCCGGGATCATGGGGAGTGGGTTCGGTTCGATGGACACGGCGGCGGGTCTGGTTCTGCCCAATCCCACCAACCCGGCGGTGCTGAGGGAGGCGGTGGACGCGGTGGTCCGGAGCTTTGCAAAACACACGCAGGGATACGGGAGGGGTACGTGTGGTGCAAATGAACATTTTTGCATTATTTTAGCATTGAAAAGATATAAAAAGCATTGACATAAATGACCTAAAACAGACGCATAAAGAAATGTTAAGATATTGCAATGCATTTGTGCAGAATTTGTGTTTTGAAATGCGTGTATCAAAACCTAGATTTCAGAAATCCTTTTAATTTAAAACAGTGTCTGGACAGAAATTGTCTTTATTAAGATCAAAAACTACAGACTCAAAGACTGAATCATGAAAATAAAGTCACAATGTAAAAATCAGCATGAAATCATTCATTGACACGATCATCTGTTTATCTAAACAGCATTTCTGGAGGCCGCAGGCATGTTTACTGCAGCAGATTAACCTGCTGACCTAAATACACTGAAGGGATTATTGTCAGATACATTCAAGTTCCTAACAGGCAGGTTAAGTGTTTTAATCTACCGCCTCCACATCTCAGGCTGTCTGAATGTAACACAGTTAACATGTCCAGCTTTCCTTTGTGGAGGAAAAGCGCACAAACACACACGTTTGTACAGCTATCTTTGTGAAGACATTCATTGACACAATAGTATCTTTAGCCCCTTAACCATCCAAACTAACTGCCTTATCCTAAACCTAACCTTAACCTAATTCTAATCTTAAAGAGGTGTCAGAAAGTGAAAACTGGCCAAAATGTCTGTGTCCTCACACACAATTGTGTGTTATTGTGTAGTAGTTGATAGTTTACATGACTCCAGTTTAAACGCACCACCCTGATTTCCTGTTTAAACTGGTAGCTAAGCAGTTCCACAACAATAAACTTCCTTTGTACCAGAATTAAATGGGTATGTCTTTGTATGCTGAGACAGTCAGGCTGAAGTCACACACATCAGCTTGTTTTGCTAAAGTCAATAAATGTAATTGCTCCCACTTACCAGAACAGCAAGCTTCAATTCTGATTGTAGGTCTGTGTGTGAATGTGTGCCAAAGAAACTTGAAGAAAATGCATTTCACAAAACTGCCTGCCACAAAACTCCTATTTTAATTTCATGGGGTATTTAAGGTGATATTTCTACAGTACTTGGTGTGACTCTTATAATTGACTTTCCTTGGTGTGACCCAACATGTTTAAGTTTACTCACTATTATAAAATAATTTCTTTGACACGAAGAATGTCACTATATTTGTTGCTATACTACAATCTGAAATCTGTAACTTTTGACTCTCTGTCGCCATGTCTGTTTGAAAATCAGAGTAAGATCGGGACGCTTGGAAACCCAAATCGGTCATGAACTTGCTCAGTAGCTATTTTTGATTGTTTATTTTTAACCCAAAAACAATTATGCATTGCAGCTTTAAAATACAAGTGTGATATACTGTGATATATGTTCTGAACCCTGCAGTGAACGTTGTGGAAGCGTTACAAGAGTTCTGGCAGATGAAGCAATCGCGAGGCGCTGATCTGAGAAATGGAGCTCTGGTTGTTTACGAGATGGTCCCGTCCAATAACCCACCCTACATCTGCTACGTCAG
The DNA here is from genome assembly GCA_036877625.1 of Ambastaia sidthimunki. NCBI lineage: Eukaryota > Metazoa > Chordata > Actinopteri > Cypriniformes > Botiidae > Ambastaia > Ambastaia sidthimunki. The sequence continues at coordinate 14,938 of JAZGTK010007792.1, forward strand.
CCTTCCCGGCGGCAGCTGCTTTGGGAGTTTTCAGGCAAGCATCTCGCACAACGTTCCCGTTTCATTTTCCCATGCAGTTGTGTAGAACTCTCAGATCTTCTGCAAATAAATAATAGTCTTTGATTGCCATCTGTGCCTCAATATTTCATGTTTTCTCTTGAGGATCTCGTGGGAACGGTTGGAAATGAGTTCAGTGAGCATCTTCAGGATTGTATTACAGTGTGGTTAAAAACATCTTTGATCTTCTCAGTTCTGCCCAACCAAAGCTGAAGCCAGACGCAGCGCAGCCAAAATTGCTCTAATGAATTCAGTTTTCAATGAGCATCCGTCCCGCCGCATCACTGATGAATTCATAGAGAAGAGCGTCTGTGAGGCGCTGGCCTCTTTTAATGTGAGTTTTTTGTGCAGCTTTATTTAGAAACCAAATAGCAGAAATCAGCTGTTTGGGGGGAACTTGTAAACTTTGACCTGACAAAAAAGCTTCTTTCTCTTTGTTTACATTCTCCTTGTTTATAACAGGGAAACAGAGAAGAAGCGGATAACCCGGGAACAGGCATCGGTGCTTTTCGGTTCATGTTGGAGTCTAACAAGGGGAAGTCTATGCTGGAGTTCCAGGTGTGAGAACATGCCCAGCAGCTGGCAGAGCAATGATGCTGGCAACACCAAGGTCATGGGTTCGATTCAAACTGTGTGTTTCACGAGTATCCACATTCACTGGGAATAGAACCCATGAAACTGGTGTTGCAAGCACTAATAAACATTATGTGCAGTTGCACACGTGGTTTTAAGGTTTCTGATCTTCTTTAGGAACTGATGACGGTTTTCCAGCTGCTTCACTGGAATGGAAGTCTGAAAGCCATGAGAGAAAGACAATGTTCTCGTCAGGTGAGAAGACAGCTGTTGTTTTCAGTTTAAAGTGTTCGCCAGGGGCAAAAAAACGTGTTGTAAAAATAATGTTTTATGTAAACAGGAAGTACTTGCTCATTATTCTCACCGAGCTCTGGACGATGACATGAGAACACAAATGGCTGCAGACTGGGTCAGCCGAGAACACAGTGTATCCGGCACCATCAACCGAGAGCTGGCCGCTACAGAGCGTGAGCTAGAGGACGCGCGGCTGGCCGGACGAGAGCTGCGCTTTTATAAAGAAAAGAAGGACATTTTGCTGATGGCTGTGGGGCAGTTAGGTGGGTCAAATACTACAACTCTGCCCTGCACATGCTGAAGAAGCTAAAGATGTGTGAAATGACACATGATAGTGACAGACCAACCAACAGAAAACACTCCAAAACTAAAGTCTTTCTAAACCTGTGCGAGTGTGAGGAGACAAACAGCATTTTTAATCAACCGTCAGATGTGATGATTAAACATTAAAAATCTGTAGGTAAGGATTTTTTAACGATCTGAACAAACGATGCATTTTTACCTTGAAATCAAGCACTATATTGTCACATTATTACTATCAGTATTATCTTCCAGTATTATCGTCATTAATTGACCGTACTGGCATATGAACCTATTGTGTCTTGAGTTGGGGAGTCAGGCTGTGTTTGTAATAGCATACTGCCATATTATTCTTTTGAGATCTGTTTTAGCATATTTTTCCTGACCTGTTATTTGATCATCCTGCAAAATATTGAGGCATTTTCACACAAAATTGGAGTAAAAATGTAAAATAAACTTTTTATTTTTTATAACATGCAACGTTATGAGGTCAAGTGAGAACAATGTAGCATGCTACTGTTTACTGAATACTGTTGACTGTTTTACTTACTATTTTTAGTTAAGAATACAGTATACAGTGTATACTTCACAGTTTATAGTAAGTAGTAAGTTAGCATTCTATTCTGAACACAATCTCAGTTTCGAGGCCTTCTTAAAAATGTTTGTGTGTCTGTAAAGCTTGGGAGCTGTTTTATTAAAGCAGCATGCATTCAATACAGATATAATGTTCTGAAGTTTTTAGATTTACAAAATAGGTGTGTTCAATAATTTGCCAAATATGTGCTTTAGGTGAATATGCCATGTTTGTTTCCTCCAACCTGTTAGCAAACTTTTATAATTTTCATATTCTGTGCAGTGCACTGTTTTCAGAGTGTCCCCTCATAAGTTTACCTTCTGTTACTTTTGTGATTGTAGAGCAAACGTGCTCATTTTAAGACGACATTTCATTTCTACCTCCGTACTGAAAGCTTTTGAACATTTATGTCATCATACAGGTGGGATGTGTGCAAAGATAAGCAATGAAAATTATTTGGAAAATTATTTTATATTAAGTGCGGCACTCAGACTAGAAATTACAGACTACCAGACACTAAAAATATTATGCCTCTATAATTAGTCCAGACTTGAAATCAAAAAACAACTCCTTGCATTAATTTGCATAATTTATTATGCAAAAAACCTGTAATATTCACAGTTTCTTTATGATGTCTTTTCAAATGAACAATCATATTCTGAAAATAATTGCTTTCATTCTCAATGTAAGAAGTTTGTAAGGCCCTCATTGGTTGTATTTTTGTTTGCATTATGTCTAAACGTTCATCCTATAAGGCATCATATTCATGTAAGTGTATTGAAATGTAAATTGCATATACAGTCAATAATTGCATACAGTTTTATATAAGAAGTTCGTCCTTTCCCTGCTGTGTTTTTAGTTTTATTTTTTTACACTCTTGTTTACCTAAATATTTTTAATTAATACCTGAGGTAGTGAAATTGAATCAGTGCATGTGAAACATTTTATACATTCTCTGTTTGTTTTGTATGAATAGTTAAATGCCATTTTACATGTTTTATAAGATTTTGATGCATAATCAATGTTTCTTTTTGTTGACTTATATTCTTTACAGTCAATAAAGAACCTTTTCATACATATTTAATACATTTCATACATAAGTTTAATTTTTTAATTAGTATACTCAAAGTATTTAATGGTCAATGCATTTTACTTTTTAGCTTGTATAAAAGGAATTTCACAAGGAATATAAAAGGAATTTCACAAACACCTTTATTGCATTTTCTAACGCAAAGACTTTTATTTTGAAACCAATGTCTTGCTGATGAGTTACTAAGATATCTATTACATGCCTATTGTTGGCCCACGCATCTATACTTAATAATAATCTACAAAACAAGGCTTAATATCGCTCTATTAAGTTTTCATTTATAATAAATTATGCAGATATTTACAACATCAATGCTTATGACATATGACATGTTTATATTTATGTCAGGCAAAATAAATCGCTACCTAAAAGGAGTTTCTCGGGGTCCCTTTTCATCACAGCTCAGTTCATGTGGGTCAGGAATGCAGTGACTGAATGACAGTAAATAAATGTCATTTGTTACAAAACCCATTCAAAACTATTCAAAAAGACCAAAAACGATTCATTTCAACTGATGTGAAGTTTGACAAAGAAACCCGAGAGGAATTATGCGTTTCTATATTCATATTCAAATAAGCATATTGAGAGATCAAATTATTTTCTAATTAATACAGGAAAATATCACAATGCTAAATCATTTGTCCCCTTTTAATTTTATGTTTTTCATTACTTATGTGGCTTTAATGCATTTTTACGTTACATTTATTTACAGATTTGGCATTAATGTTTTCTGTAATGTTTCATTAACGTTTTGCGAATAAAATCCTGTAAACACTATATTGTAAACCAGACATTTAGCTAAGATTGACTCATTTCTATTTCTTGCAGTGATATAGCAACTGTTGTACACACAAACGTCATTCACACAGATTTTGTATGTTTTGTAAATTCTTTTGAGATGAAAACTTGTTTTATTTAAGGTTACATTGTTCTTTAGGAATCTGTTTAAATAAAAACGTGGTTAAAAACAAGACGCCAATAAGATTCACTCAAATATTAAATTTAGTTTCTTCTTTACATTCCCCCTTTACAGTCCAATTGTTTTCTAGCTGCCACAGAACACAAGGGACAGTGTGGAAGACGAGATCTCAGACCAAACAAGTCAAACATGATTTCCAGATCATATAATAAACATACATTTAAAACATGTGACCATAAATA
>JAZGTK010007793.1:0-18979 GCA_036877625.1 Ambastaia sidthimunki
GAGGGACTAAATGATCCTCAGAATCCATTCAGACACTTTCTGCATGAGGTTGCATGTCACATTAAACAGGGCGAGTTTGTTTTAAAATAAACATGCTTGCGTTTACCAGTCCAGACCTGCATCAGTTTCATCCTAAAGCAATTACATGCAAATGGGAAAAACTGAGATGCTATTTTTCCATTTTAAAAGATCATCTATTTTCCCAGCATTTACAGTTCTGCCTCCTCTCTCACTGTTTCACGGGCAGATGACAACTGCTGATGAATTGTGCTGTGGTTGGATGAAACAGCTTGAGAGAAAGATTGCAACCAGATGAGAGGGTCTTAAAAATTGGAGCCTGAAGATACAGTAAAGGCATTGCCCACCCCTCCACACTTTCCCTCAGGAGATACATCTGCAGGAGATACATCTGCAGGAGATACATCTTCAGAAGATAGTACATCTTGGAAAAGTAAATAAAGCTCCTGTTTTTCTCAGTCAGGTGTCCATATAAACACATTATGGGATGGATTTACATTGTGCTAAACAGGAAATGCACACAAAGTTTTCCAAAAGGAATTCAGGTATTTTAAAGACAGAAAGATAAAGACAGATAAAAATGCTGTGATTTATAAACACATACTGTAAAAACCCAACAGCCAATCAAAAAACAGTGTCAAGATGACTTAAAGAGAGAAATGAATTTTTGTCCATAAAGAGCTAACAGGATGCAGATGTCTCTAGGAAAGGGGAATGAAAAAAGCAGTATACAGCCTCCTTAATCCATCTAACATCTAAAATTTCCAACTGAAAACATTTTTCCTTAAAATGGATTCCGTTCATTAAGTTCATCTTCTGCATTTCAGTTAATTTTAAACTCTCTAATGTTACCTGACGTGCCCTAATGAAATAAACAAGTCAAATCTGTGTGAATGACTCTTTTCAATTCATTCATTTCTGGTTGAAAGCTTAACTAATTCTTGGCAAGCTGGAAGTGTCTGTATTTGAGGCTCTCCTGAATGCATCAACAAAATTTCCGCTGATGTCTTTTCTCAGCTGTTTCCCATGAGAAAGACATTAAAACAACCTAAAGGAAATGATGTAGTAAGTGATGAAGTCACTGGTTCAGGGGTCACTGCGTCTCTGCTGGGCTGTGTCAGGTGGACCGCGGCTCTCAGTACAAAAATCCTACAACAGAAACTTTTCCGCCTGGTTTAATGAAGGACGCCCTGAATCATGAGTATCAATCAGGGTCATTTATCCATCTGTCACCCGCCGGGTCAGTTTTGGACACTAAACTGTAAAGACATTTTAAAGCTGCAATCTGTAACTTTTGCCTCTCTATTGTCATCTCTGCCTGAAACAAAACTGCAGATTACTTTATACACTTTCTTTATGTATCTTAAAGTCAATCAAAGCCAAACTGGGCCTAAGAGACACCATATTGTTAACTTATATCAATAACTTTTTGTATTGAGTGTAACACAAGCACCAAACCCTTCAGCACAGTCTCAGCAGCTATAGACCCCCACAGTGGAGAAGTACAACAGCCCTGATAAGCAGATGGGTTTGTGGTTGGGACCCTCCCGCTTCTGGCGCCTGAGAGGTTAGTGGGCGGCCTTCATCACGACACCATCATATCAGCCCCTGATACTCCACTATTTTCCACTTTTACCCCTCATAGTTCACATCCCACAAAATTTCCCCTGATTTAAAAAATATTTGGTTTGGATCCCAATGCATTCACATGTTTTTTTCTGCAAACATTTACTGTGCAGGACTCTTTGCCAAACAGCCTTGGCATCTGTGCCTGAGCAAACACAGAAGATCCGTCGCATTGCATGCACTGATGACTTTTCTATCCGCCTCACTCAACGGCTGCGTCTGAGGCGACAACAATAGCGCGCATTCACCAAAGTGCATGTTCTGAACGAGCTGCGCGTCTAATGCATGTCTCGATACTTCCGTAAGGGGCATTTTAAGCCGACCTTTTCAGGGTTTCTAAACACGCTGTTGAGCACGTCATTGCGCAGGAAAACAGAGCTGGCTAAGGCTGAAAGACTACAGCGAGCCTTTCTGAGACCCGCATTCAAACAAGTTAAATGTCACAATTGTGCATCTGGGCCAAAAGCATCACTGTATTTAACCAGCTAATCCAACATGAGGAGTCAATACACGTACATGCGGTTATGTGCATGACCTCAGCTGGGGGGCTTTTAGACAGGATGTTTACCATCACAATGCGTCTGTCCCACATCCAACTGCCTGCGAGACAAACAGCCTGATTAGTGATCGCATTATAAAGATCTAAACAAGATATTTAGCTCAGTTCAAATGATCTTGAGATCAGAGATGCTCATGCAACAGTTTTATTAATAATGAATTTAACAACATTAATTGACCAAAATCCTGATTATTTTAGCTACAATCTACATTCATTTTACAGCATCATACCCTTTAAATATTTTAAAAATTCTCTCATTTGTAGGAGAAACATCTGAGACAAAGTTGATACTTAAATAAAACAACTGAGATTTCCACCAAATCTCCTGAGCTAAGAAAAAGCAACCTCTGAGAAACACAGAATGGCAAATACACAGAATCAAAACTAACTCAAGAGTTTTATTAGAAATTAGTTCAGAAACAGGCCTTAAAATTGCAAAACAGGGGTCAGTTGAACTTGAGAACCTGAGATCTGCTTAGCTTGAGAACTTTGTTGGAAATCTGAAACATTTTACCACATTTTCTTGATAAAAACACTCAGATGAATAGAGTAACAACCTTTAAATAAAACACAGTCGTACAAATAATGCAGGAACACACTGACTTTAATACAATCTCCTGACTAACACAGCGTTTATATGGGAGGACAAATGCAATTGAAATGTAGTTGTTTGGACCTCATCAACATATTGTCTCCATGGCAACCGTAACCAAACAGCATCTCTCTCTGTCTCAGAGAGATTTTGAGAGTGGAGCAGAAGAGAGGGGGGTGTAGGTTCAAATGAATTCATTCATCTTTATCACCAGCTTTATTTATAACAACAAGAAATCCATGATGTTCGTTCTTTCAAAGTTATTTTCAAAAAACATTCTTGCAGTAATGTTAGTAGTGTTATAGTAGTCAGATTTACCAAACACGAGACCTGATCTTCTACAACTCAACAATCTGACCAGTTCATCATTTATCAGCTACTGAGTTTAAAAACATCTCTGATCACAATCAAACCTTCTAATGAACAAATTAAAGCACACAGTCTGTCTGAGGTTCTTCTAGAAGTCTCCAGCTACAGCCCAAATAATCAGGTCATTAAATGTCCACAAGCTGGTGTCTGATGGCCTGTTTGGGACTTTTCCATCTATGTGTCAATCTTTTTTTTTCCTGCTTTTTGTTCAGCTCTCATATTTTCCGGACTTGTCCTAATCCATTTTTCTCTTTTTTCCTTCAGTGGTCACTTCACTGCTGGGAAGGGAAGGGTGTGTGTGTGTCCGTGAGCATGTGTGAATGATGAATAGCCACGAGTCATTTCATCAGTTGCAGTGCAGATTAATGGTGATATAAAGCCTTTACTCATGTAATACCGAGACTAAATCTTTGTGCGACTTAAATCTTTGGCAGCCACCAATAACTAGTGTGAAGAAAACTCAGTTGTTTGTTTTCCTCCGGGTGTGTTAATGGATTTGCTGACAGAGGTTCAATTAAACATGAAATCGAGGCCTTAATGACATTTTACACTGCGTATGCTTAAACGTATGCACACACACCTCCTAATAATGATTTATAACTTAAACTGTAGGGTTAGATTTAGCAGGAAATGTCCATATGTAAATAAAAAGAAGATCCGGCTACTATTTCGCATGTTTGGTAGTGTAGATGGTGTACAAATGATGATGGTGTACATACACCTGTATGAGTTTTTGCTTCTGAGGAACACAAACAGAGATATTTTGAAGTATGTTGGTCACCAAACAACAGTGCACCCATTGACGTCCATTGTATGGACACAAAACCACTGAGACATTTCTCAAAATATCTTCGTTTGTGTTCCACAGAAGAATAAAATCATATAGGTTTGAAATGACTTGAGGGTGGGTAAATAATGGAAAAAAAAAATCACTATCCCTTTAAGAAGAAATTGTAAATAGTGTTTACATTTTTTTCTGTTGACTTTAAAGAAGAGTTTCAGAGATGCCATCCAGGAAGACGCCCTGAGCTAAAAACACTGGAGGATGTTGCCTGAACCTGTCAGAAGAACTTCAGAAACAGAGCTTTGATAAAGCAGTCAGGTTTCTCTTCAGTCAGACTTCAAACAGAAAACATCACAGCTCGAATTATAAACTCTTGCATCAGCCTGTGGCAGGTCGACACCTCCACCCGAGTCAAGCAACGGTATTCTGACAGAACCTTATTTAAGATATGTGATGATAAGATCTTCTAGAAACATCTGTACCCTGTGAGAGGTGCATTAGCTTTGCATAAACCATTTTATGAAGGGTGCCTGCTGGCCTGCCTGCTGTGAGAAACTCATCTGATTAGTGAAGGAGTCATTTTGTAGTGAAACAGCACCGGCACACTCCACATTACTCAGCAGATCAAAGTGTGGATGCTTCAGAAGATGACAGCGGTTGAAGATTTGAATCTTCCAATGGGGCACCTGATGGGCTACATTAGAACGTTCATCTACTCACTCCAGTAAATCATGAAACCTCAGCTGAACCAGAGCTACAAACAGACGTCCAAACCTTGTTACCCCCTCAGAAACATCAGCCTGTTTTACAGATTCACTGACAGCCCCTCCCCAGCTAACAAGGAACATTCTCAGAACGCTGGCTAGCGTAAAAGTTTTTTCAAAGTTATAAAAATGTGTTCTTGCTGTAACATTAGCAGAACCCCTTTTGAACGTTATATCATAAACTTCCAAAATTTAATGTTTAACTTGTTAGTGGACCGTTTTATAAATGTTACAGAAGCAATAATGTTAATACGATTTTGAACATTTTTTCATTGTTGTATTTGTTTATCTATTTCAACATTCTCCTGATAAGCCCTTCAAGAATGACTGCACAGCCCTTTTAGAAGAAAAAAGAGGGAAAAACAGCTACTCAAACACCTAGTAAACGCAATATAAGGTCACCTGTTTTCCACACAAAGTCCTGAAGATCTTTCCTGGATTCTTGAGGACGTTTAATAATTCACGTGTTTATGGCCTGTGAGGGAGAGCTTACAGATCAGCGCATTCAGGACAGAAAAGCGGAGTTCATTTTCATCAATGTGAGTTCAAACTCATGAAGTATCTGAGGAGGCTGCTGGCTAACCATAAATACAACTCTACAACTCTCATTCCTACTGGAAGTGCACAGAGTCCCGCAGGAACATCTGAGGCTAGTGATTCAATTCCCACCTTTCATATATACAAATCAGTGATGAAGAGGCCCTCACAGATCCTTTAATGCTGATGTATAATATATCTATATGTGATTTTTATAGAGCACATTTTATTTACTACATACATAAACACATTTGATTTACTGCAGCTATACGTGTTCTTCACAGTGCTGAAAATATTAGAAAACACCAGCCAATTGTTTTTTGGAGCTAATATCTGGGGTCATATTTAACAATATAATCAAAGTGCAACGTGACTTGTAGTTTTTAGTGCTATATAATAATTTTTTGATATGACACCTAACATTAAAAATGTTCTATTAAAGTAACTGCAAAAACATTTTTGATTATTCTGAGAGCGTTAGTCAACACTTTGAGAATGTTCCCTTCTCACTACATCCAAAGAAATTCAATTAAAAAAGTTCAGTTCTGTCCGCAAGCACTGACGTTTTGGTAGCATTACACGGAAAACAGTTTAAACTAAGCAAATAAACATGTCTGAAACTCTAGAAATACAACATTTTTGAGCTCTATTAAGAAGACAAAACTATCTCCAAAAGTGAGTTAAATACTAATAAAACGTTTCTTTGGGGACATCTAATTTAAAAAACAATGTATAAATAAAGATAGTGACTCTCAAACTACCTTTACTGTAAACACAGAGCAAACCACAAAAAACACACTGTAATACCAAAAGCCACAAAGCAAAATCTAAGACCAAAACCACCAAAATAAACCCACAGTCTTTCTTCTTCCTCCTCGTAAGCAATCAGTGTGACTGAGTCACTGGAGAAATGGCTCTTCAGTCTGGAGGACAGAAAGTAGTATCTGAATCTGATGGCCTGGACAAAAAACTGGACATCTGATCAAGAGAAAATGCCATATGGTTGTGTGTGTGCCGGTTAATGAGGCATGTAGACATCCACTCGTCATAAGAGCAGAAACCAGGTCCATGCAAAGACCTGCTGAGGGCGAATCCTGATGTCTGAATCCAGCATTGACAGGACAGAGAAAAGCCAGTGAGCAAAAACAGAGAAGATTTTATACAAATATAAATTCTGAACAACATGAGGGCTGGAAAGCTAAAAATGTGCCATTAAACAAACATCATTTATGAAGATTTACTTTTAATATGTAAAGAAAGGCTTTTAAAATCATATTTCATCAAATACGTTTATTTGACAAGAAATAAATAACTGTCGGGGCATAAGTATTGATTTATAACGGCAGACAGACAATGTCTGCAGAATTAATCAATGGCCAGCACTGAATGGACTTACCAAAACTCAGACACAGAGAAAGTGGCTTATTTCCCCTGCAGGGCTCTTCAAAAACATCTGAGTGTGGATTAGGAAAATTGTTGCATCACTGTTTTATTTTCTGAGGCAGGTTATTTTCCAAAAGGCAAGATAACAATTTATGTAGTATAGGCTACCTAACTACTAAAAATCAATAACTTGAATAAACAAATACCTTAGTTGTGGTACATCAGGACAAACTGGTTAATCTGTTTACAATGCAACGGTCAGAACAGAATGAAAATGAGTCACTTTCTGAGACTTTCCTACATCACGTGGCTCTGTGGCTGATTTAAGATCAGATTCAATGACAAAAACGTTTCTTTCTTGTCTGAAGTCAGTGATCGCATCTCTTCTCCTCAGAGATCTTCTCAGAGATCTACTCCAAAATTGCCTACCCTGCCTTTAAACATAATTTGTTTTTTATAACTTAATTTTTCCATTTTAAAGGTTTAACAAAACCAAAATCTTTCCAAAGACCCCTCATTGGTTATCACTGTCCAATCCTGTACTCACCAGAGACGTTTCAGTCTTTACTAAATGAATTAATGAACTCCTTTAAACTTACAGAGGAACAAACCTCGTCTCAAAAACAGCAGCTTTACCTCCGTTCATGGTGACAGAACTGCACATTGTGTATGAGAACACTTTCCTGGAGCCAATTATATATCCAAACACAAGACAACAGCACAAACAAACCCAAAGATGAGTGTTTCAGGAAAAAAAGCAAATAAAAGACTTCAGATACAGAATGCTAACAGCGCTAACAAGACGATGTTAACAGGATTGTTCAGGGCCTTTAATGAACCTGAACGGGACAAAGACCTTTCCTGCCCCTTTGTGCAGTGGAGACCTGCAGAGCAACACACTCCATCTCTTTCACAGCTTCCTCAATTCACATCATGAAGAAAAGGAGACTTCAGTAAATGTACCAATTATGCAGCTGTCTCACACTGAGTGAGTGAGAAATGTTCAACACCCCTGCAGTGAACACGTCCAAAACCGCAGTTTGAGTGTGTTGTGAACAGCATCCAAGAAAAGTGAAGTGTCTTAGCTGAGGAAACAAAACAGCAGCTGAGCTCCGACCGTTCTTGAGTGTCTATCAATGAGACGTCTTTCATCTGTAGCCTTCATAGAAGCTCAACTCTGCTTTATGTTTGTCAACCCTCCAACTATCCAGCTAACAATTTTAGGTTATAAGAACGTTTCCCTAATGTTTCCATTAAGTGCCAAAAACTTTAAAAATGTTTTAAGAACAGTCAATAAGTCCAGCTTTTTAGAAATTCCATTAACATTATTGTCTGGTTATAAGAACATTGTTTAATTTTTTTTAATTCTGTAACATTTTTAAAACGTTCTACAAAAAAAAAATTAAGAATAACGTTTTTGATACATATGACGTATAATGTTAAAAAAGCATTCTACTAACCTTACTTAAAAAATGTTTTTGAGAACTGAGAGAACGTAAGCCAACATTCTGAGAACCTTCCCTGTTAGCTGGGAGTCAGAAGGGTTCATAATGCTACACTGTATTTATAATCAACTCAGTTTGGCGCCTTACAATAACGTAAACAGAGTAATACCCAATAATGAAGTGCGGAAATTTATAATAAAGTCATAAATTTGGCAACATGAGATTACACATCTGATTTTATTTGGCATCCTTGATTCCAATACCACAAGTCTTTTACAAGTTATCTTTGTGGGTATAACTAAACTGAATATAATCACTGGAGCTTGCACAATTCAATGGGTGGAAATTTCACTGACAGAAATATAAAATCCAGTTAACTATCCCGCAGCCCAATGGCTGATGTTGACACACAAGCAAAGTGACAAAAGCTTAAATGCAGTAACCCAGCAGTGCCAGTACACATTAAACTAATTACGCTCACATTGGAAAACGTGAAATCAGGCCCAGTTCAGATGTTAAAGGAATGATCACAATAGCCCCATTGTAATGGCATTTGGACAGAAGCTTTGATTCAGGAACGGGGAGCGATGGGAACTCTTGTGCACAGAGATCTCTGATGAAGGGAAAAAAGCAACTCATCAAGTGCTGTGCTGTGATGCTTGGATGTGGATTTGGCAGCGGTTTCTGCAGTCTGTGCATCATTGAACACCCAACTGCTCTTGAGTGGCATGCCAACTTCTGTCGACTGAGTCCTTCATGTCACAGCCTGAGAGACAGTTGGTTTGGACCTTGTTCTTGGCAAGTCTGCACCTGTAGTTGTAAGGATAGACTTGGTAACAAACTCCCTATATTGTTCTGGATTGGTGAAAACTCAAGCCCTTTGGCAACAACCTGTGGATCATTAGCACTTACTGTATTGGGATGGGAACTGACAACAGGACTGGGGCCACTTTATCAACAAATTTGAGTTCTAGACCTGAACGCTGCTGATCCAATTCTACTTATGATCTACAGTAAAACTGCTATAAACTTCTTATTTCACTCCCAGACCTCCTACTTGACCCTCTGCAGCTTCTATTCCCAGTCTGCAACAGAGTCGTCCAGACTCAAAAACCAGCCATGATTCTCTCTCTCTCTGGAGAGACCCTGGGGCCAAGTTCCCTTCTGCTGGGCCCTCTGTCAGCTCAGCGGAGTGCGTCTCAACTCACGCCAGCACAAATCTACCACAGAGTGAAGCATTAATGTGCTTTTACTTGATATGTCACTATGTGAAATTGCACATTTTGATTTACTGGGAAACTTATTACTAGCTTTGAATTTGCCTGTGGAGAAACCTATTAGAAAAATACTTCAAAGTCCCAAAACAGGCATTAATAAAACACAGAGAATGGAAAAGTTGTGTTATTCTTAATAGTAAGCAGTCAACAGGGCTTGAGAACTATAGGCCAGATGAGACAAAAGTTCACACTACAACAGCGTTCATTGTTGGTGAATTCTCACACAGTCGTAGATTGAGTGCTTGCAGTGTTTGCTGGTAACTGTAAACTGCTATGTATCTCCACCTGTACTACAACAAAACAAATTAAAGAGTGATGATTAGGACAGTCAATAAATGACAAATCCCCCACAGCCTGACGAGAGCAGGAGCCTCCCAAACAAAGCAGTCCAATCCAAACAAAGCTTAAATAAGAACACTCCCCAAAATCTGACCATTCATCACAAAAACAGTCAATTTCCTACAATGACTATTTCAATTTATTCAGTTGCCACTTTAAAAGAGTTAGTATCTATCTTTAATATACACAAAGTTAATTCACAGTGAGTTTTTCCACACACTTATTTATTCAGAAATTGTAGACAAAAACTGCAGTCCTACCTTTATGAAGCAGGTCCCCACTGCAATATTCTCCTTGATGGATACATTGTAGAATTTGTTGCCAAAAACAGGTTCATTGTCATTAATATCCTGTAGGATAACTTTGACCACAGCTGTAGAGGACAGTGGCGGTCGACCCCTGTCAGTGGCTACCACAGTTATACTCGGTGCAGGGTCGGTCTCATAATCTAGTTGGGTGAGGGTGGTGATGACACCAGTGACTGAGTCAACACTAAACCAGTCTGAATGACTTCCTTGATTGTGTAGGATGCTGTACTGAATATCTCCATTGGGGCCCTGGTCTTTGTCTCGTGCTGTTACCTGCAGTACAAAACTTCCTGGAAAGGCCACCTCTGAAATAACCTGAGTGTATTCCTTTTGGTCAAACAAAGGTGGGTTATCATTGACATCTATGACCTGAATGGTAAACGAGGACTCTGCCTGTAAAGGAGGAGTACCGGAGTCTGTTGCCATGACTCTGAGTTCATAATGGTCCTGTACTTCACGATCAAGGATCTCGTCTACACAGATGAGATAGATGATGTTGTCTTTGGTGGTCAAAGCAAACTTTCCATCTCCCCCCTCCAAAGACACATTAACATTTGCATATTCACCGTAATCAGGATCTGTAACAGAAATCCTAGCCACATACTCCCCAGGCTGGGCTCCTTCTGAGATTTGTGGAGAACCGTTTTCACTGAGGAAGATGATGGTCATGGTAGGCTGGTTGTCATTGTAGTCCCGAACCTGGATGGTCACAAATGCGTTTGTGACCTCTGGCTGACTGGAATTGTCCCTTGCCTGTACCACCAGCTCATGGACTCTTCTCATTTCAAAATCCAAAGGTTTGTTGAGAGTGATAATTCCAGTGCGAGAATCAATGATGAAGTAACGATCAAGGTCACTCTGTCTTCTATTGATGTCATATAACACCAAGCCATTGTCACCCTCATCAGCATCAGAAGCAAACACCTGCAGAATATTACTCCCAGGTTGAAGGTTCTCAGAGATCACTGCATGATAGCGACTTTGGTTAAACATGGGGGCGTTGTCATTGATGTCTTGTACAATCACATCCAGGATCATCTGTTCTGTCCTTTTGGGTGAACCACCATCAAATGCTTCCAAGAGTAAAGTGTATGATGATCTCGTCTCTCTGTCCAAAACTGCATTGACCACTAAATCCAAGTAAAGCACTTTGTTGGATCCCCGTTTGGTTTCTAGAAGAAAGGCCTGTCCTACATTTCCATCTGTTATAATGTAACCCTGCGTGGTTAACTGGTCCTCATCTGCATCCACAGCAGGCTCAAGGGAAAACTTAGTGCCAATTGCTGTCTGTTCTGGGATTTTAAAAGTGTCTCTTTTCTTGGGGAACATGGGTGCATGATCATTAATGTCATTCACTAGGATGGTGACTTCAACAGTTATACCAGTCATGGTGACAGCTATGAAGCTGTAACGGTCTCGCACTTCCCGATCCAAGACTTTAGCAGTTTTTATGATGCCCGTGCTCTCGTCAATGTCCAGGTCTGTTCCAACACCTGTGCCCTGATGATCTGAGATGAAGTAATGAAATGCAGTCATTCCAGGTGGCAGGCCAGCACTGATGTCACCTACAACAGTACCTGCTGGCTGTTCCTCGTCTAACTGCAGCTGTAACGTTCCGGGCACCATGGATAAGCAGGTTGTCATAAATTCAAGGGCAATGTAGAAAATCACCAATATCCTCCATTTAAAAGTCCTGCATATCTGTAACGGATCCATAATCGTCCTTTCTTCTCCCAACATCACTTTCTTTGCATAAAATGCTTCCTACAAGACCTAATAGGACAAAACAAAAAAGACAGTTAGATTACCAAACCTAAGTGAAATAACAGTTCTGTCAAGCATGTATGTAAATTATGCAATATAACAAACTGAATTACACAAGTAGATTTTGTTACAGTTTGGGCAAGAAAGCATAAGTGGCTTTCCATATGCTGAACGAGTTGTCTTCTCAAACACATAAAACCACACGTGCACACATTGTTCCTGCATGTTCTTCTCACCTAATAAGTCAATACCTTATTACTGCAGCTCAACCAAAAAGCTCCCTGGACTAAGAGAAACTGAAACCACAAAACAACTGGACATATTCAGAAACAAAGCCAGAGTCTCCAGTTGAAGTAAACTGAGGTAAGCCATGAGGTGGACGGTGCTCTGCTCCATCTATGAACAAGCTTCTAAAGCTCATAAGAATGATGAACAGGCAACATATGAGGTTTGTCAGAAAGAAAGCTATGATTTAAATTAAAATTAATATTTTTGCAAGAAGACAACAAGTTTAGTGGCCATTAGTGGATGTGACATATTGGTCAGGTGTGGTAACCTATACTTGAAATTTAACCTCTGCATTTAATGGTGAGGAGTGAACACACACACTGCAAGTTATGAACACACACACACACACACACACTGCATGTCATGAACACACACAAGGGCACTTTAGTCATTTTCTGCCAGCAATGGGAATCAAACCTGCAACCTTTGGGTTACAAGCCCAACTCACTAATCATAAGCCACAATTGCCCACAGTAAACACAACTACTACAACTGGCCAATCAGAATCAAGCTTTCCAGACAGCCATGGTACACATTACAGAACTGAGAGTTTTGTTTATCTGACAGTCATATCCAGATCCCAAAGACAGCTCATCTGATATAAAAAAAAGACATGAACATTTTTACAATGAGCTGTCACCATCTGCACATATTCCACATACTGTATAATGAATTTCAGGCCAAGGGCAATAATCACAAGTCATTCTCAATCAATGTAAACTAGCATGACATCATTAACTTAAAGTTCTTTACGCAGGATTTCACATGATTTTCTCATGAAGTCAGTAAATAAAAACACAAGGAAGTGGTTTTGCTGTGTTGTGTCTTACTGCAGGAATGTATCAGAAAAGCTCCCTCCAGTGGTTTACAGGAGACCAGACTTCAGCTTTCTACAAAAACTCTGATGCCTTTTTCCTGCCACACAGGGTATTTGTTTCAAAGCAAGTGTGTCCAGCTAACAATCTTAGATTGTAAGAACATTTCCCTAACGTTCCCAAAAAGTAAACATTTTTTATTTTTGTGTGTGCGCGTGTATGTGTGTGTATGTCTGAGTGAGGTTGCAGACCAGTAGGGCTCCACATAGTCTGCCCTGCACCCTCTCTGGCTTTGCTGCATTGTAATTGGGGTCTGCAGGAAGTCTGCCTGCGCATATGAGAATCCAAAGCTAATTTCAGTCTGTCAGCATCACAGAGACTGAACACACACACACACGAGGAGAAACACTTTCATATGTTTAAGAGAGTAAAAGCACACGCACCCCACACACACATCACCTCCAACACAGATGAATGTACACTCCTCTCAAAAGCCTTTAAGTACATGATGACAAAACAGCACCATTAATCTTAAACTAGACTAAAATAAAGGCTGGATACTTATTCCTCATCAGGGTCCTCAAACATTAAACTATAACTGACACTCATTAGCCTGAAACAATTCTTATAAAAGCTTTCTTAAAGTATTCACTACAAATGAACTAAAACATTGATTTATTCTGCAGACACTGAGCCAAAAGACATGTCATAGTCCCTCAAACGCTGACAGATTCCCCGTCAGTGTTCCTTAGAACCCCCCACACACAGCTAACAGGGAACGTTCTCAGAATGTTGGCTAACATTCTCTAAAAGTTTTCTAAAAGTAATCGAAAATATTTGTGCAGTGATGTTAGCAGAACATTTTTAATGTTACATATCATATATAACAAAAACTTTATTCTTAACTTTCTAATTAATTCCTAACTTATTCTTAAGAGAAATATTTAAAAAAAATTACAAACTTTTAAAATGTTTAAACAACGTTTTAAATACCAAACAGCTAATAAAATGCAATTGTAAAAACTGGGCGTTTTGAATGTTCCTAAACCTTTAAAATCTATGTTTTTTTTACTAAATGAAAATGTTAGGGAAACGTTCTTACAACCTAAAATTGTTGTGTTTGCCTTTAATAATGGCTGCAACACGCTTCCAAAGGGCCGGACATGATCATTGCAAACAAACCCTGAGTGCTGCTATTTTCTGTCCAAGATAAGTTACGTATTTTTGAATTTAATGTCTTATTAAACAGCATGATAAACCCTCCTGAACTGCAGTCAGCTGTTGCCCAGGAGATTTTCCACATGAGATCCATATGCTTTAATTCATTCTTTATCCACGGACCATATATTTATATAGTGCACCGCAGCTCATACAGCTAAAACAACCAATTTAAAGGTCACGGCATTAGCCTTGTGTCTTAACACTCTAACATTCTATAAGATTATGGTGACACTGTTACTGCATATATCAAAGACTTTTCATCTTTGGGCACATATATCGAGTGCTTTGGGTCATGAGTTTGACCACATAATACAACAAAGGGGCACATGGTCTAATTACAGAAAATGGCCCATTTAGGACAAAAAAAAACATGTCATGCTAGACACAAGCTATCCTTTGACCAGTCTGACACAGCTTAAAACAAAACCAGGCCTTTCAAAGTTCTGACAGAGCACAAATCTGGGTTAAACAATCCCAAAAAGTGACGCTGTTAAACACTGAAACCATTTTGGCCAAGAAATGAAAACAACCACAGCTGGCCAACCTGATCACCTATCACTCCATGTCCAAAAAGTTTTCCCAACCAGTGGAAGAGATTCATGTCAGCTGTCCGTCACACTCGTGCCGGAAGATCGACGAACGACTGCAAACACTGCTGTAATGAATTATGTTTTTTCTAAAGTTTGTCTTGGTGAGACTGAGCAGGAGAATGAGATAAAGACAATAAACTGCTGAAATAGATCTTCATAGAAGTGCCTCAAGCTGCCACAGAATAACACCATCAATCAACAGCAGCCCAATCAAATATTTATTTCCATTTCAAAGGATGTTTAGCTGTGAGCCAAATGAACTTCACTCTGACTATCACTTGATCTCAGACAAACATGTTGTCACACTGGGATTATTTTTATGAAATGTTTCAGTATAACAGGTTAACTGAAGAAAACAGCAGACAAATTCAATCCCGTCAAAATTATATAACAACTTCAGGGTGTCTGAGCAAATCCATCACTTTAAGATCTTTTGAGTTTAGCAGTGAGACAGACTTGGACTAAAACTACTTTAATGAGTCAAGCATATGACTGAGATGGTCTTCATTAACTAAATCAAGTTAGTCTAAAGACACTGTCATTTTAACCTAAATGTGCTCACTGTCCAAAGTAAACCTACGTCTAAACCTACTTGACTAAGCTTACTTTGTCTAAGCCTACTTGACTTAACCTGCATTACTCTAAACCGGCTTGACATAACTTGCTTCAGTTTAAACCTACTTCACTTAACCTGCTTTAGTCGACTGTCCATTAGATCCACTGTAGTCTAAGCTTGACATGAGTTACGGTCTAATACAGCATTCAATCGTGAGACTGGAGGTGAACTCTACAGGAGCTGGTGGGAAAGAAGCAAACCATCTGTGGTCAGATGTGTACATGCACTCCTGAACTGCACTGAAAACGTGTGGCATGGGAAAAATGAGGCTCTATCAGCATTTAAGGTCTGGCTTCAGGGCACCATCTTTTTCTAACACCCTACAACCTGCTGAGTGTGTTTGTGGAGATGTTTGTGGGAGAAGATCTGTGTGCTGAGGAAAACAAAGACCCACACGTGCTGCTGTGTTCTTTGAACATGAAACCAGCTGATACAGCTTCAGTTACGCTCAGAAATGAGTAACATCTGCCGCCCGCAAGCGCACGAAATTCACTGTGGGTAGTTTTAACTGAACGCTGAACACAGGCTGTACCGTCCCATTTGCAGATCATTTTAAAGAGAGGTATCGTGTCCGGTGCCTGTTGCCATAGAGACAATCGTATATTTGAGTTGCTGCACTCACGGTCAAATGAATATTTACAGCTGTCTGAGATGCAGTATTTCGTCTTTGTCCCTCAGGAGAATCAGGTTACACTTATTACAAATGCCACTTTGACAGTTTTCTTTATATGTTGACCAGGTCAATTTCAGACATGCTAGCATAAGCAGGCTAGCTTTAAAAGCATAAGATCCCACCCTCCTATCACAGCAATCTCCAAAGCCACGCCCCCTCCAATCATGTCTAGAGGTTTGCAAATACATCGTCTGAAAGGCCAATGACAGGTTCCTTTACATACTTTTTGCTATGTATGTTAAAGGCAAATGAAGCCAAATTGATTTTCCCAGGAAACAGACCTGACAGCTCAAATGATAAATTATTACTGTAATCTTACCCCAAAAAGTTATGAATGCAAGGTTTAAAGTGCTCCACCACAGACCTGTAAGGATGGTTTAACTGCACCACAGCAGAGCTGCATGTCTGATCATCACAGAATCCTGCCTGGGGCCAATGCCAAGAGATCAACATTGATTGAAGTTTTAAGAGTGTAACTGTGTATTGAACCAGTTTTGCTGTAATTCCAACATCCAGATCTTACCTCACCCAAGGTGAAAGGTCAAGGTCAAAAGCAGTTGTCCTCTGGGGTGAACGCCTGGGGAAACAATACCTGCATACTCTTGAAAGTCAATCAGGACTGGACCCGGTCTAAAAGTGGACCATCGATTCTATGCCTGTTTTCTTTGCTAACTTTACACCTTTTACTCAGCCCAGCTAACTAATAATAAAAACTAATGCTCCAAACATTTCCTCAGCTTGACTCACTCCAGAATCAACCAAACTTCCTGTCTAGTGCACAGTCACCCTGAAGTTTTATCTCTGACTTATTGGAATCAACATATTTTTCCGTGGCTGTCAAATCAAACATGCTGTTCTTATTCAAACATGGTTTTAATATATAAAGAAACAGATACAGGCTGCTTATTTGCATGAGGAAGTTAATTTTCAAACCCATGACTTCATCTGAACAACATGAATAAAGAATTCAGCCGGGACGGGAGTCACTAGTCTTATGGATCTATCCCAAAACCAAGAGTGTGAACATGTGGTGTGTATGAAAAACACCACAGGACAGTGATGAGTGGCACTTTATATTCTAACAGCCTCCGAGCTTAAAGTGAAAAGGAAGCAGTAGCTACAGTAGGTAATTATGGTACTGCACCATAGCAACATCACACACAAAATAAAGAAGCTGAGAAAATTCAAAGCAAGCGAGTTGATTAAACAGCGTGATAGCTAAATAAAAGCAAACCCACAGTGGCTGGAAATAACCCTGTTATCTGGATGAATATTAATTATTCTGGCTCTCAGAGGGACATTGGATTGTGGTCTGGATAAAGCTCAGGCCAGTCACAGACACAAAAGCTCTGCATGCTAACAAAAAAATTCCACCGATGAACTAATTTATAAAGAATGTCCTGCGAGAACAGAATATCTATAACACAACCAAGTTAAATAAACAACTACTGGACATCTGCTGCTGGTATTCTGAAATTCATTTCTTTGAGGTGAGACACACGGCCAAAAATATCACGTCAAATACTCAGAGGCCAGAAAGGTCGGACATGAATAAATACATTCAAACTGTGATTTATTTAAATTCTTGTAGATATTGCATGTAACAGTTCTCATGCTACAGCATTACATATGACATTAATATCTGTTAGATTTGAGTTATCAACTATGTTGATAATGAAGATAATGGTTGTTGAGTCTAATCATCAAGTCTTCTGTATTCTGTATGGGAGGGTGGGATTTCAGAAGCCCTCCTCCCAAAGTTTTAACCACTACAATAGAAGTGGCAGTTGAGGGCAGTCTCACACTCTGCTTGCTCCACTTCTTCTCAAAGCCACAGAAGATGTGAAGTTTTGCAATAGAAACTCACCCCCTCAGAGAAAGAAAAAGTTTGGGAGCTTTTTGTGGGCTGAGCAACAGTTACACCAAAACCAAACCAGATGAAAAACAGGAGCTCTGAAAAAGCACAAGTACAACAGCACACCTAAAACTAAAATCTGGGGTTAAAAATAAACACACATGACAGATAAATAACGTAAATACATGACAGATCAGGTGCCAGCGGTTAGTTTATGATCATGAATTTGAGCTGTCGGGTCTGATTTTCCATTAAATATGAGTTTGGCTTCATCTGACTTTAACACGAGTAATGAAAAGTATGTAAAGTAACCTGCAACTTAATGCTTCAAACAGAGATGAAAGTTACAGATGCAGCTTTAATCAACAGAGGGCTTCATTTTCACTGCTGCCTGAAATGTCAATGAATACAGACATATTTGATACCACATCTGAAACAATTATATATCAAAAACAATTATTCAGTTCCACCACAGAAATATATCACACAACCATCACAGATGTGATATCACAAGATGCACGACCTGCACAAAATCACCATGCCAACAGAACTACAGATGTTATCTTTATAATAGTCCATTTACCGCATACAAAGATGCACATAAACTTCATATGTAATATTGCTAATGGTAATAATTTCTCGCACAACTTCCACAGTGAAACAAAGTAAACGAGTCTGATTCAAATCTCACCACAGAGCTGTTTCAACACTGTATTGCAAGTCACAAAGATTTCTAAACTAAATGCAAGACCAGACCGTGTGCTGTACTAAATAAATGCCATGCAGTAATATTATAAAACAACTCTCTCTGTATACACACTGCATGCAGGCGCGTTTATTATAACAGAAGCGTTGCAGCATCGCGTCCCAATAGAGCGCAAAAGACGCAAAAAGAGTAAAAGCGCATTTCACCTCCATACACGCATCTCAGTGTTTGCGCAACTTACACTCATTTGCTCTCGCCGTGCAATGACAGAAATCCAGAATAAACCTCAAAACTCAAATCCCTTTTAGCTAATATCCATCCTAACAGAAGTCATCTTTCTGTCTTAACTTCCAGTGATATATTCCCAGTTTTCCCGTCAGATCCAGACGCGTGTCTCCAGATCAGTCATTCAGCATCCAGATCTACAGTTCACACTTACAGACTCAAGAT
>JAZGTK010007794.1:0-18979 GCA_036877625.1 Ambastaia sidthimunki
AAATGTGAGGGAAAATTACTGGAAAATAATTTTTGGACTCACAATTAGTTACATTGGCTTCCAGAGTCTGATGGAAGCATGAAAGTCTAACATTTTGTTCAAATACCATGAATAATGTCACAAAGTGGCTTGTTTTTGGTGACATACACGCAGTGCATAAGATCTGTATGAGCTCTTTTTGTCAACTTTTATTTCTTTCATTGTCACTTATTTTCAAAATCCTAAAATTCCTCATAAATCCTAAATTACACATCGTGTCTCAGATTTTTATGTGACATGAGACCTTTATGTGTAAAATGAAATGAAAACAGTTGGTTACCCAGGACGACTAGCAGCGTGTACGGCAAATGAAGTCACCGTTCTGGGCGGCACGTTTTCCGCACAGGAAGGAGAGAGAAGGAAGAAAAGGAAGAGCGGATCTGATTGTCTCTCCTGCTGTCTGATTATTGACCCAGCTCAGATTGTCTTTTCAATTGTCTCAATTATGATGGTGCTGGTGTTCCAGTGCTCTGTGGTGTCCCAGCCTGCATAATTCATGCAGGACACCCTGGACTCGCTCAGCACTGGGGAAAGTGAGCATAATGTCAATACTGTGAGGATGGGCGGGTTCAGTTCAGCTCACGGTGGCCTCAGAACATGAAGAGGAGACAGATTTGTGTTGTGTGCCTGTCAGCTGCCCAGACTTACAACTCTTGCTGTAAGAAAACGTGCTAAAGAAGCTCTTAGAGATTTTGTTTGTATTTGTCCAGCTGGAGTGACGAATACTGACATAAACACAAGCTTATATACATTATTGCTTTATATTAAACATCAAGTATCTTTTGATTGGCTGATTGGGTCACTGTACGTAGCGTATACGTACGGTTTAATTTCAGCGTTGACAGACAAATGGCATGTTTTGCCTGGTTTGGATGAGCTGTAAACTCAGAGTAGGTGATTTTTCTACCAGACAGTTTTTTGTTATTCTGGTTGAAAGTCCTTTCACATCCTGATAGCAGTCATCAAACGGTTTAAATATGTTATGAAAATATAAATCTTCTGTGGAAGATGCAGAACCATAAAATGTTTGTCCAATTATATTCGATAGGATATTCTGTTTGTCTATGTATGTGTTATTGTGTTGAAGGAGAGGAGCACTCTAAAGAGATGGGAGATCTTATGCTTTCAAAGCTAGCTTGCTATTGTTAGCCTCTCTAAAATTGTCTACCCTACCTTTAAAGGCATTGTGTGTGGTCATAACACTGAATATTTTTCTCTACATAGTTATTATTTCCTTGTCACCTCTCTCTCTCTCAAGTGGCTACCGTTCTGTTTTCAGAAGTATGGAGACAGCAAGACGCCGCGAGACACTTATCTCCACTCAGCATCCGCAGAAGCCCGTGTCACGCCAGGGCGTCAATTCGCATGTCGCTGTGGTTTATGTTTACAGTTATCTGATCCCAGGTCCAATTGTCACCTCAGACCTCCAAATCAATAGTGTTAAATTAACAATGAGCTCTGGGCCTCCTGAGCCCAGATCTGCTCCAGGCCCCACCCCCCCCGGGAGGGACAGCGCCACCCATGGGTCGAACCCACCACCCGCCGGCGGCTCGATGGAAGGGGTTCAAGCAGAGCGAAAGAGAGGCAAAAGGTTGTTTGGAAAAAGCTTGTGAGAGCAGGTGTTCATTAGGAGATCGGAAGATGAAAGTCAGCCGAGGTTTCGGTGACTGGCTGTAATGCTCTTGTAGCAGAGCGGAACCGAACGCTACATCTGTAAAATGCTTCATTAGCGAGCGCCACCACCACAGGCTGGTTGTTTACCGCAGAGCAGCGGAGAGTGAATGAGAGCGAGCCACGGCTATGATCAAAGGAGAGAGGTGGACATGTGTGGAAAGCCTCATTTTGGAAAGGGCTGATGGACCCTTAATGATGGTAAAAGGACAGAGCAGGGTGGATGACCCACACACACACACACACACACACACACACAGTAAACGTACCTGTAAAGTCCATATCTGAACCCAGTTTCTTCTTTGTATCATGGCAGAATTGAGCTTCAATCAGTTTTTATGTTTCCCAGAAAGAAATCTATTTCCCAGGCATATCATTTATTTTGCAGCTACAAAGAAAATTCCAAGCTTTTATGATGTGCAAGAAGCCTGTTTACCCAGCTGATCACCATGCAGTGCGTTTACAGTGTGTGTCTTTTGATCAAGATCAGACTGAAATCAAATCAGAAAACAGATGTACAGTTTACATTTAATACAGATGTACCCAGGAGACCTGAATTATAGATATATTACTTACAGCAGTAGCTTGTGACGTTGCCAAATAGCTATTTGGTTATTAAATCTACAATCCACAACTGTTGCCTCTGTCGTGATCTCTGTATGAAACATAAAATTGCAGGTTACTTATATACCTTCCTTTGCATATATTGAAGTCAAATTAAGCCAAATTAACATTTCCCAGGAATTCAGACCAGACAGCTCAAATTATAAATCATTATTATAAATGAATCGCTGTAAATCGGGGTAAGGCAGGGACATTGATCTGCCCAACTGAGTTTTGTTTATTTGTACCCAAAATAGTTACAGATTGCAACCTTTTTATTAAATTTTTTTATTAAAATTAACAGGCATTAGGTGTCGAACCAGAAACATGTATTAAGTAAGAAAATAGTTTTGATTCCATGTTGAGTTCAGTGATTTTGGTGGCAGATTATGGATTGTTGGACGTAAGCAGCCTTTGCCCTCCCTTGCCATAAGCAAGACTCATTTCACATATAACGTCTTGCTCTTAATAACTTCTCAAGTATAACACCAGCCAATTAAGACGGGCTGGGGGCGGGGCATCCTGAGTCTTAAGGCTTTTAAGAGAGTGCAAAGATTTGCGTGTCGCATTAAAATGAACTGCATTTGGCATTCTCTGACATTTAACAGATATAACCTTTTGTACTGACTAATCGGTTTGAGTTCCCCAGGATTTATTTTTATTTAGACACTTTAGCTCCAGAGAGTAAGTGATTAATTCCTCTTTATAGTGCATTTCTGAGCGACTTGTCTTTTTAAACATCGTGCCAGTCATTTACTAGAACACGGAGACTTGTAGGCGAGATGTTTCAGAGAGGAAAATAAGGAAAATCATTCACAAGCACCTTTGGCTCGGGACCATTGGGCATAAAACTCCCGAATGGTCACATTAATAAACTTTTTTATTACTGAATAGCCGGGCACTTTACACTGAAAGCTTCCTCCTAATGGGCCTTTGGTTTGAGGCGTAAGTAGGCTAGTTTTGGCTGTTGGTCAGTCCATACAATGGAAAAGAAGAGGGTGCGACCACATAAAGAATGAATTAGGAAAATGTGATAGAGCCGTTTTGTTTAACAATTTACTGCCTGAGCTTTTGATGTCTCCAAGCTTTTAAAAGTGGCGTGTATTTTTTATGCTAAATTTTGTTCTCTTATCCCAGCCGAACATGCAGAAACAATTAATTGAAAGTCGTTCATGGATTGATTTTGCTGAAAAGTAGAAACATTGTGGTTCTGTGGTCATTTCAAAACGTTGCTTTGTTTGTTTAAGCATCTAGCGCAGCAGTGTTTGCTCAACCAATGAGGTGAGTTTGGGGGTGGGACTGTCTGTCTGTCTCACCAATGAAAAGCAGTTTTATGCAACCTGTTGGAAAACACTTTTTTTTTGTTTTGTTAGGTGTGACTTATGTATAATATGGAAATGTGTCTTTTGTATTGTCAGTTAATAAGTCAGAGGGAATGGATGGACAAATAGGTTGTTTTATGTCCATCTGTGTGCTGCTGTATTGACCATCACTCTCTCCATCAGTGTGTTAATAGCCTGGAGAAGATAAGGAGAGAGCTCATTAAGTCCATAAGGAGCTTCACTCATCCACATCACTGAGGGATGCCAAGTGAAATTCATTTAAAAGCAACTGAACTGGGCTATTGATGTGCTGGTAGATGTTTTGATGCTCATTGGTGATGAAACCTCATCATTTCTACACACACACACACACACACACACACACACACACACACACACACACACACACTGTATTGTCAGGAGAACTCATGAAGCTGAGGTGAAATTGTTAAGGGTAAGATTTTAAGAAGCACATTCATTAACCTTTACTGGCCCACATCTTTAATGAGTCCTGCATATCAAACCCTGCTTTTGTCTGTCTGGAAAAGCCTGCCAGTTTGTTTTTTTTGCTTTCATTTAAGTCCATAGTTTATGGAGAAAAATGTGCTTTGAAGTTTTAATTAATATTTTCAAATGGAAACTGTTTTGCTGCCACAAAGAAAGTTTGTGGTATATTGGCACAAAGTAGAATTACAATAACACTTAAATACAGACCTGCAGCGTAACACACCGGTCTGTATTACAGTAAATACAGTAAATAATCACATCTTTCTTTCTTTCTGTCTTTCTTTCTTTCTTTCAGAATGTTTTGTTTATGCTTTATTTTTCTTTTATTTATAATTCATCCTACAATCGGACACGGCAGCTCCAATTTTAAATCATTGTGACAAGCCGTTCTGAACACTGATCATTTAGCTCCAAATAGTTACAGATTGTATCTTTAAAAAAACAATGCAGTCAATGCACAATAGCAGAAGTATTTCAGTACAGTGGACTGTTGTTGAGGGTCAGGGTTTGGTCTGCTCTCTCTCTCTCTCTCAGTAGTCTGTGTGGCCCGTCCCGTGTGTTTTCCTAATCACTGCGATCAATACGACAACCCCCCCCCTCACTGCCTGTACCGTGTCTTTTCTCACTCACTCCATTAAACTTTCAGGGCTAATGCAAGTGAGTGAGGGCAAGACCACCAAGACATTGATGGAGCGCCGTGTGTGTCTGCGGTGTCAAACTGACCCCTCCAAACAAAAGCGGCAGTGTGTCTTTCAAAGCTGTGGGGGATTTCAGGCGATCCCTCATTAGCATCACCTGTTTGCCCAGATGGCATCATGGGAATTTGAGGGATCAGGTTGTATGTGTCGTTCTTTCTTCTGCTCTATGCCACGCAAAGATGTTTCAAAAAGCCCAGATGCCATCTGCTGTGTTTGCAGCATAGGAAAAGCCCGGTGAGAAGATGTAATTCTAGCCCTCAGTCATGAACTTGGCTTGCTTTGATATTACATGGCTTGTTAGACTTTCATGTTCTGTGCCGCTATTTGAAATCTGCAGGAGCAATCAATCACACCTCTGGATCCAATCAGCTCTTTTGATTGAAGCTGGAAAGTTGCTTTGCTGTAATGCTGTCGTAATTTCAAACACTACAATTTTTAGAGATGTAGCCCTGGTGGATCCAAACATGTGGTGTGGGAGGCCAGTCCAGATCGGGTCATTTTTTGACCTCCAAACATAGATGAATTATAAGTTTGAGGGTCACTTTGTGCTGTCGCTTCTCTATTTTGTCTAGTAAATGCTAATTAAATAAATAAATACATTTCATCATGAGGAAACCAAAACAAAAGCATTCACTGTTACAACATGAAGAAAAGGTACAATTTTTTTTTTTGTTTTTTAAATGGAAATGAGGGACATTTAACCAGGCTAAGTTACACATACTAACTCCATTTAAATTTGCTAGTGTTATGCATAATTCATAAACCTGCATCCTCTTTTTGATTTTTGTCATCTGTTTGCATCATTTGCTGAATAATAAGGCACTGACTTTTAAATTAAGCATGTCGCCGTGTTATTTTCCCCTCTTCACCGCTTTAGATTTTGAATTAATACTGTTTGATCATCTCGTTTATTCACATGAAATATCAAAACCCGGTTGTTTACGTGGTGTGTTCTGTAAGTGCTTTGGAGGCCGCTTTCTTTACCGTTTATAGACTTCAACACACAGAAATGTCTTTTGCAAGAACCACAGCTAGCAAAGATTTTGTGTCCATTTCACGTTGTTATTCATTATTTCCATTTTATTTTGTTGGCTAAAAATAATATAATTAACGAAATATAAATCTGCCTCTCTACCGCCACCTCTGGTGGAAATAGGAACTGACAGCAGAAATTATAAATCAATATTATAAAGTTAGTGTTGTGAATTTGGGTAAGATAAGATCATGTTGAATACTGACCTGATATGTACTTGCTCAAGAACTGTTTTCGTTTATTTTTAACCTTAAGTTGAGTAGCTATAAAGTAAAACGTTTAAAGTTACTGTGTTTTAACTTCTTGTTTATACACCAGTTTTACACCAACAAGTTTTTGCTGTACTGATTTAACATCAGTTGTGCATGTTTGATACTGTAATTGTCCCCACTTTGCTGTGTTATAGTGCTGGATACATACGGATATATGTAGTACTGTTGCTCCATGCAGGCAGTAAGCAAACTGCTTTCCATTTAAAGATGGTACAAGGTACAATAGCACATTAGCCACGCTGGTCCTGTAGGTACGTTATTACACATACAGAGCTCACCTATACGAAAATAAGGCACAGCATTTAGCAATATTCAGTAATGGTGTGTGAATGGCTCATTAGGACAGAGCACAGACGATGCGTTAAGACTGAACACTGCCCAGGTGCAGGTGTCATCTCTCGTAGATTGCAAGCTAACAGCAGCCCCCCCACCCCCCATGTGAAAGCCAGGAGATAATGAATGCTTTCACACTTTACCTTGAAAACTGACCAAATGGCCCTCGCGCCAATTAAGAGCTTGTTTTTCAGTGGAGTGGCCATTATCAAACCTGACCTTCCAATTATTTTTCTGAATTTCCCCTGCGATTCGTCACCTTGTTGTGGCCTCTAGCCAAGCAGACTGAGTTAAAGATGGACCCTGAATGGGTAATAGGGCTTCTGAACCGTGTGGCTGAGATCTGCAGGCCCGGAGACACCTTCACCACAGCCAAGATCTCTCGCTCGCTCTCTTTCACCTTTATCTTCTATCTCCTCTTCCTGTTTTCTCATTCTAATGACTCTGTTTCTCTCTGAGCATATCTGTATCTCTCTTACGTTGCTTTTTTCTCACTGTTTTAAAAGGTTTTGTCCACTTTCTTCTCCCTGTCTCGCTGCTCTCTTTAAAGTAGTTGTTCTTGTTTTGCTGAGATGTTAGTTCTTTGAAGCTGTTCTTTAAAATGAATGTTCAGTACCATCACAGACGTCAGTTCTGTTTTTGGCTGTACAATACAGAATTCTTTAAGACACTTTCCATAAATCAGTACGCTTTGGTCTATCATTGCTTGTTTTTGAATAGTTTATGCTTTTTCTCATGGAAAGTGTTTTAAAAGGAGAAATTAAATGATTTTTTCCCATCATTTACTCACCCTCTTGTCATTCCAAACCTTTATGAGTTTTCTTCTGTGGAACACAAAAAAAGATATTCTGAAATTTCTCAGTAAGTGTTGTTTGGTTACCAGCGTACTTTAAAATATCCTTTTGTGTTTCTCAGAGGAAAAAGTCTTACAGGTTTAAGATGAAATAAGGGTAAATAAATGAAAGAAGGAATCTTCATTTTTCAGTAAACTATCTTTTTAAAACAGTAGAAGTTAATATAGAGGCTCATTTCACTGAGTCAGTCCGCTTGACAAGAGTATCAACAAATGATTGTTTACTTGAAATATATTAATATGTTGAATTATACTGGCACAGTGAACATCTGACATGAGACAACAAATCTGCACATTCATTTTTTAAGAATAAAATACTTACAATTGAAATGAATTCATCAGTCTTCAGTGAGTGGCTCTGTATGGCTTACTTTGCCATCGGCCATCAGTCAGGTTGTTACAGAGAGAAGTCATTTGTTTCTCAGGCTTGGAAAGGTTAGAATTGTAGATGAAGTCATTAAACTAAATATGACACAAACATTTAAATTAGAAACATGAATGGAGGGAGGTTGAGCACAGAAGAGCAAAACACTGTGTAACAGTGACATCAGTGATAACCAGGCCTCATGTAACTTCACACCACAGTGCCCAAACCATTTCTAAGTCGTCTTGGTTCTGGAAGTTCTTGTCTGCTATTTAACACAATTCTTTACAAAAATATACGTTGAAACAATGCAGTCTGATGTCTTCAGACATATACCATCCGTTAACATCCTCCGAGTTCACAGTAGTTTTACTTAACATTTTTATGAGCATCATTACAATCAGTTTCCCTATGGAAAAAAATGTATGTTTTTTTTGCACTATAGCTAGTTGCACTATATATTTAGCATATAGCTCTACAAGTCAAGTTAGCAAGCTGATCAAAACTTGTGTAATGTTAATCACTCTCATAAGATCTGTCAGAAGTTAAAGAGTAGTCATATGTATATAGTATTGCATGTCTAAATTGACTTTTATCTAAATGATTTCACAGGTATTTTGCAGTAGGTGCAATTTAATTTCCAGAGGACTTTTATTTTGTTTTGCAGTTGATGACACAATTGACTCCATATTGGTAGTTTCATCTTTCAGGATGTTGTGATGTCAGCAGCTCATTGATCATGTGCCGCTGGTGTCTTTGTAAAGCGAAGTTTTCACAACAGCCCAGTTTCATCACCTTCATCAGGCCTCTCAGCATCAGTATTGCATGACGTTCCCATCACTTCCTGCTCTGTGGTTATTGACTGCTAAACTGATGTCCTGCCACCGTCTGTCTGTTTCAGTTCTCAGTGATTTATTGACATTACAGTACATCACCGTGTGTGATTGCACCTGTAATGCTAAAAGTGAGCAACACACCTGCAAACATCCAACAGTTCATTACACTGTAAAATAAAGAAAAATATACTGGTAATTTTCTGTTAATTTTAAAACAACAACAATGAAACAGTGTTTTAAAACAGTGTAAAATTCAAAATACAGGTGAATCAATCTGTAAAAACTGGGTGCATTTTACTGTATTCTTGTGAATAACTGATTTTTATTTTACATGTATTTTTTGCTCTGCATTGTGTTGTGTTTTAGGGACAACAGAAACTTCCATAACATTTTCAGTACATTTTTCACTATTTCTTTATAGTTCAGCTGTAAAAAGTAAAAGCTCAATTTTTTAAGTTTTTTTGTGTACAGTAACCTGAACACAGTCAGTATAGATGCTAAATGTATATGTCAGTGACCAAAAAATATTTACCATAAAGCTTTTAACTGCCTTTTTAGTGACTGAATTGTTATCGCCGCGTGTTCTCTAGATTCCCTGGAAATCCAGAAAGTCATTTCCATTTGAATTGATTTGTCAGATGTAGTTGAAGAGCCTGCAGCAGCTGCCCTCAGAGGGTCAGTCTGTGAGCATCTCTGGAGGTTTCCTGCCGTGGAAAAAAGACAGGATGTTGAAGAACGTTTCACTTACTTAGTCCATGTAAGGAATTTCTGAGCCCCTGTGATCAGGACCACTCGTTCTTTGGCCTGTTTCTCATGCACTTTGTTTGTTTGTCTTCTTGTCTTTCTCTCACTAACTTTGTTTACATCCGCTGTTTGATTTGTGTTGGGAAGAATCCCACATGACATACAATTACATCCAAAGCTTCGGGCCGTGGCATTCCGTCCATCCCCCCAAAATGATCCCCTTCAAGTTGGATCCTGAATTTTGTGTGATGATTCAGAAAAAAGCTGCTCTAGACTGAAGATTTCTGGAGCTGAGCTAGATCTGAGACTTTTTTACTGTTTTTGTTCCGCTATTAAACATGCTGGCGTGTTAAAACGCAGAGCAGTGAAGGATTCTGCTGGCGTTCAGGGAATCGTCTTATTTTTCAGGCAAATCAGGTTGAATTTTTTCCTCTGATCTGATTCCACTCAGGGCTGGAATGCGTTGAGCTCTCAACAACGGCTGCAATCAGAAATCTCAGTCTAAAGTGTTGACATAAATACACACACTGCTATTGTTTATTTCTCGTCTTTTGCGTTTTTTTGCCTTGCAGTTCGCTGAGTTTTCATCAGTGTGAGATGAATAAATGATTGTATGCATTATTTAGCCACACTGAAGTCTGTGCATAAAGCTTTGTTCGCGTTTGCCATCACACTGAACCATCAGTTTTCCAGTGGACACTAACAATGCTTAAACAGACCTGCTTGTTTA
Source organism: Ambastaia sidthimunki (assembly GCA_036877625.1). Taxonomy (NCBI): domain Eukaryota; kingdom Metazoa; phylum Chordata; class Actinopteri; order Cypriniformes; family Botiidae; genus Ambastaia; species Ambastaia sidthimunki. The sequence goes on from JAZGTK010007794.1 coordinate 10,006, forward strand.
CATGTCTGTGTTACCTGATAAGTTGTGACCTACTGTGTTTTCTCTTCAGACTGTCACATCCACTGAAAATGATTTCGTCCTGCATGTCAATCAGTGAGTCAGACGTGTAACAAACGGCCGTATCAAGACAGTAAATCTGCATCAAAGTTTCTACCATAATAATATGTTGAATTCTTTTTATTTGAATATTTTTAAGTGAGCATTAGCATTGTGCATTAATTCATGATAACTGATTGATATTAAAAATGTACTAGTAAATGTTGACTAAGGTAGTTAACTAATGTTGATTAATAGAACCTATTGTAAAGTGTTACCAGAAAATGTGAACTTAACCAGCAGTTAACAAGATCAAAATTGGCTTATTTAATTAGTGACCTAGTAATTGTCCAGATTCATAATTTTTTAAAACTAATATATTCTCCATAACATCTGTTTTTATTTAAAACTCATTTTTTTCCTATTTAGATTTTAAATCTGGTTTATTTTTTAATGTGGGCTCTTGAATCTCACAACAGGTTTTGTTTCTCCGCATTATTTAGAGGTCCCAAACCACAAACCAAAGAACCTCAGATGTGTGTTCATGGCCTGCGTGTCTGTGTGTGTGCGGCTTTGAGTCTGTGACCCCAAGGTGTGAAATTAATCTTAGAACCGCTGCAGGGTTCACTTTGATTTCATGCTGTCGTGGTTCTGGCCACCCACATCACGAGTGACGAGTGTTCTTTGTGAGAGCAGCCGTGAGTGTTTACTGCAAACTTTTAGATGCAGTGAGACTGCACATTGTGTGGGCTGCAACACACCCAACGTGCTCTCCTCTGCGCAGTGTGAGAGCGCACACGAGTGATAACACTTCTCAGGTCTGGAGAAGTCAAGCATTTTAAAGCAGGGGAAGTGTGTGGGTTTAAACCGCCTCTTGTGGGCCATCTCAGGGGTCTGGATCGAGAAGGGGCGAGCGAGTTGCCGCTATGCAAATGGTGAGGCAGTGAAAGTGGCTGCTCTTTTGTTCTGTAAAGAAGTTGAAGAGGGTGCAAATCCTGCGGTTTAGCCGTGTCTCCTCTCTTCTGAATTGCTCCAGCCCTCCTCCTGTCTCTGTTGCAGCTCTTTGATGTTTTGACTCATCTGCTACATCTTTTAAATATGAACCTGTTGTTTTTAGACAGGCCTGGAAACAGGAGGGCGAGGCTAGCACGCTACAACCTCCGCAAAAGATCTGCAGTTTGGATCACCGAAATTTACAAGCCACATACATCCTCCGAAGGGAAGTTGCAAACTTGGCTGTCACGACTCTTGCCACTTCTGTCCGTCTGCGCAGACACCACATGCCTCCGGCGACACAATAACCGCTAATACCGTAAATCAAACGTTACGTCTCCAGCTCACCTTTCAAGTGAGAGCACACACTCACAGTAGATAGATGAAGAGCAACTCCATTCAGCATTTGAAACCCATCTAAAGGGGATTAGAGGAATATCATCTGATGCAAGACCAGGCCACTTCAGAAGAACGGGGCAGCTTTAAACTGATTAAAAAGATCGATGCATCTCATTTAACCTGTCCAGATTGTTTTCTTTCTTCTTTCATCTGCCGCCACAAAGCGTCGGTTTATCAGGTCGAGTCACATCAGTCCAATCAAATTTACAAAAAAATCTTGATTCCGTTTCTGTTCGTTTTTCACATAAGCAGTCAGATTATTGTTGCATCTGCTGGGAAGGTTTTGCTTTAGAGCACATTTGTTAAATCAGATAGGAAGGTCTGCGGTTGTCATTGCTTCTTCAGCCATAATATTTTCATTGAACTTTAAACAAACCATTGCAACAATTAGACTCTCACCTTTATGAAATTAATAATTAGCTTGAAGGTTATTTTTTTGGCTTAGACTTCCTTTCTTTTTGTTAATTTCTCTTGCTGAAACATGAGACATTTTCTTTAGAACGTCAAAAGTAATAAGTCATAGAGGATGTGGTTCTGCTTACAAAGGACAAACAGTCATTTCGTTTCTGAATGCCAAGAACCTCATAAAAAGGCCAATTAACTCTTGACCCTCTGTACAATTGTAAGTTATTATTCTTTAATCTGTATAAAATATCTTAAACAGTTCCACCATTAACTCGCTCTTATGCCATTCAAAACCAGTATGATTTTGTGCTTCTGATGAACACAAAAGAAGATATTTTTAAAAATGTTTCAGTAGTTTTGTGTCCATACAAATTAAAATCAATGGTTGCCACCGTTGTGTGGTAAAATATCTTCTTTTGTGTTTCTCAGAAGTTCAAAAGTCATACAGGTTTAAAATGACACGAGGGTGAATAAATGATGGAAGAAATTTAAATTTTTGGCTAAACCGTCCCTTTAAGAGTTATATTACTCTTTTAACTTGAACTGTAATTGAGATGTCGTGTGTGTTCAGATGTTGACTGACAGCTGACAGATTTTTTAAAAATGGCTGATGTTGCCATTATGTTTTCTGCTCAACATTCTGTTAAGTATGTGAATGGAAGCTCGATTCCGTGAATCTGAATAACTTGTGTGGATTTGTGTGGAAGAGGTAATTGGTCGAATGAGGGATTGCTGATGTGGAAGACATTTAGTATTTGATGGGAAATGTCACCTCAGCTATCTCAAGAGCTTAATCCTCACCCAGTGTAATGTAATCAACAAACTCCGGCCCACTCTTCTTTACCTCATTATGAGGTAGCATTTCACACAGACATTTCCTGCTCTGTGTGACATCTCATTTGTCTTTGTAAAGTTCTCTCAGAAAGTATGTTGAGGCACAAGACGTAGTTAACCTCACTTTAGCCAACACGAAAGAATATCAATGAAGTCTTTTTGATTGGTGGATGCTTTGCTACATTTAAAACCCACCCGATTTGGTTTACAAAACAAGATGCCCTGTTACTGTATCCCAGCTAACAATTTTAGGTTGTAAGAATGTTTCCCTAACATTTTCATAAAATAACAAAATGTTAAAAAAGTTACTTTGAATGTTGTAGCAACGTTCAAAACAGCCAGTTTCTTAGACTTTGTATTAAAGTTATTGCTTTGTTAAAAAAACATTATTTACAATTTACATTATTACATTTTTAAAATGTCCCACTAACAAATTATATAATGCATAACATTAAAAAGCAAAAGCACTACTAACATTACTTCATAGATATTTTTGATAACTTTGAGGAATTTTTGAGTATGATAGCTATCGTTCTGGGAATGTTCCCTGTTTGCTTGGATGATAATGGTCTTCAGCTGCTTTTGTCAGTCCGAGCACATGAGCGTGAGGTCACAGAAGACAGATTTAGTTTAATACTGGTCTCCATTACAGTAGCATTGATCTACACTGCAAATCCTTTTAGGCTTGGAATTGACTTAATTGGTTTCCAGACAACCTAACTGGAAATGCTGTCTCACCTTGCTTTTAACAATGCCATGTATGCTACAGTGTTGGGAAAGCTCCCATTAAAACTGTATAAGCTAATTTAAATATATTTCTGGCACCTTTTGAATGAATGACTCTTGATTGGGGAGATAACATTAAATATTGAATTGACTGACTCAGATGTTTTGACACTATATAATATATAAAAGCAATATGAGAAATATCAGTGTGGAAGAGTCTTGAAATGTTGCTTTGACTAGCGTGTCTGTAAAGCTGTTAGCATAATACAATATGACAATGTTGTAGTGCTTCTTTTTGAGGACAGCTAAACTATACTAACTAATGTAGTTAGGTTTTTAAGTTGCTGCTACTTTTAGTTAGTTGCTTCCCAGCAAATTCTGTAATGGCGTTTCTACTCTATGCCATATTTTTATTCCTTGTTTGATACTTTGTAAAGTTGAAACTTTGTAATTGTGTGCATAGCTTGATTCATGGTTCAATATGACACTTGTGTAATACAGGTTTACGAGCACATGATGAATAAGGTCAGGAGTCGTACCGTGACCCACGTGCAAAGAGAAACAGAGCTGGAACGGCTCAGGAGGGAGTGCAGGCCTGTCTTGTGAGGTCTTTGCTCTAAATCACAACTCCTGTCTGAGACCTCAGAACTAAAAGCACCGTCTCGTCTAGACTACAGGGTTTTTATAGAGGCAGTCGACAGGTGTTGCAGTCACTCCGTTTCTGACTCTGTTTGTGGAGCGTTTTAATGAATGTGTTACTACGCTGAACTCGGTGGTCCGTTTAGCAGCACCCAGCTGAGTGGTGGTGTCTCACGGATCGTGGGCAGATGACTGTGAGTTGAGCAGTGTTGCTGGCAACTGCCACACTTGCCACCAGTATGCCAAGCCAATGATCATATGGTATTTACTCGACTTGTTAATAGCAGTGTTGAGTAACACTTTAAAATAACTTTCATTAAACTGTTAACAAGCTTCAGCTAACGCTTAACAGATCTGCACACATTCAACTATGATTATGTGAAAATAATTTTTTCCAACAGTTTTATAACATTTCTTGAATGTTGCAGTTTTTAATTTGCACTAACCTCTTTTTAACCACCTTTTTGGCATGTAATGAATTTTCTTTTCCACCGTCTTGGACGGATTTTTTTGTATTATTAAATTGAATGTACTTTATTGTACCATTCAGGAAAATTAGTTTTAAGTTTCATAACATTTCTAACCATTTCGAAGTCAGTTATTAAAGAGGCTCCGTTCCAAAATCGAGTGAGCTGTTTTTGCAGAATGAATATGCAGAAAAGAAACCGTCTTTTGTTTCATTGAGTTCAGTTAACATTCAGTTAAAATGCTTAACATGCTGTGAGCAGTGACTACAACAAAGTGCTGCCTATATAGGCAGAACGCAAGAATTTGGGACGGAGCCAGCATGTCGGCTAACGTATCGTCAGTACTGTCAACTCTCAGTAGTTTGTTCCTAACACAAGTTGTCCTCATTTCCCTAAAACGTGTGATGATTTTTGAATGTGGGTGTTGAGTCTGGCCTCTTAGGGCACGGATCAGGTCTCACTATTACACAGCGCTGCCGCACTGGAAATGCAGAGGCAGGGAAGACAATACGCTGAAGGCGCAGCCCCCTGACCTCAAGCTGAAATGGCTTTTCCGCACGCGCTCAAAAGCCATCGGACTGCATTTTAAAGAATAATAGAATCTCTGCCTCCTCTCCGAGAAGCCATTTGAGCGCAGTAATGCTGTGGCATGGGGGCATCTCTTTGAAGGTGACTTCACAGCAAATTTCTTCTCTCTTTCTCTCCTTCTCTCTCTCTCTGTCTTCACTTTTTTTGTGGCTTTCTTTCAAATACCTGACAAATCAAATCGTCTCTTTAAACAGCGCGAGCCCGCTGAGGAGGTGTGTTGTATCAGAGGACGCTGCGGGGAGAGAACCAGCAACTGTTTTCTTTGGTCCCTTGTAAAATGCTGAAAAACAGTCACTTTGAAGAAGTCTTTTCTAGTGGAGGTGTACGGGCGTGACTGGAAGGGAGTTTCCACTCTCTAAATCCAGCGCGGAGTCATTCAGAGATGTTCTGACACAAACACAGAGCATTATGGGTAATCTACTGCTGCATGTGTTCAGTCATTAATTATCCATATGAGAGCAGAGCAGTTCTGAGCAGCCGGAGCATCTCACTGCTGTGTAAACACAAGGGGATTCGTTTATTTACCAGAGCTCTCGTGATGAAGAGGGACGCAGACTGTTGTACTCTCTGGGATTTACTTCTGATATGAAGCTCCTTCATCTAAACTCTTTATTTATACACACTACACTTTTTCCATGACATCAAAGCACAAATACAATAAAACCGAGGTTAAGAGGAAAACAATTCCTCTGTGAGTTTTAAAACATTCAGCTGTGCTTTTCCTTGAGTGTCTGTTTGTATATTTTCAGTCAGCCAAAGGAGTTCTGGTCGTACCTTAAATGATTTCGTGTCTGTGATTCTACACATTTTTGAGCAATTTATGAAATATTAAAATTCATCTGTTTTGATGGATGAGGTGGTTCACAATGATTTTAAAGATGATGTAATTTTTGTTTCACTGGCAGCATCAAACAGAATTGCAAAAATAATGATTGTTTTCAAACAAAATTTCGAGCGCTCATTCGTCATTCTGGCATTGGTGGAACGAACGGATAACTCCGCCCCAAAATCAAAATCTTTGGTTAAGCCTTTGGTTAAGTTTTTTTTGGTGCTGCTAATGACACAGAACTGACACCCCTTTAAACTAGCCTTCAAACATCCCCTTTGAACAATTATACTAGTATTGTTAATTAAACCATCAACATCATTAGCCTGTCATAGCTGTGTGCTAAAAGGAACATTGTGTTCTTTCTCTTTATTACTTTTAAAACTATTTATCTTTGGACATGAGGCGAGATGAAGGGTTTGTTTTTTAGGTGTGCAGTGTTATCAGGGGAGGCTGGAATAACTCTAATTAATCAGTCTTATAATAATAAACACAGAGGAGGAGTGGCCATGACTAGAACTTCTGGCCCACAATGCACTGCAGCGGGGTGAAACAAAAATCATGCTGTGAGTTTTTCTAAATGTGAGGAATTCAGCAGTTTTGATGACTCCTCAGGGGAGTCTGTAAAACATTTCTGCTCACAACCCTTTCATTCATTTCCTGCTATTATTTCTGTAGAAGCTCTTTAATATGTGATTCATTCTGTCACATGGAGAGGCAGGATCTAAATGCAGATCAATAATGTTTTAATGTTTTAGGTAATCTGTAATGGTAATGAATGGTTACCATTGATATTTGTATTTTTTTAATCTTTATGTGGTATTGTAAATATAACCTATAAAGTATATATTTTATATACAACTGTTCTGCGTGATCTATATATAAAACAGGAAACCGTCTTCAGTAGAGATAAAAAATCAACATTAAGTCATCAAGCACAGAGACAGCAGACAGACTGCGGCCTCTTCAGAGCCGCAAAGACCTCTGGGAAACAGGGTGAAGAGTCAATGCTTATCGCCCTGTCTGAATGGATGAGGTTTTGATTGCATTGCTCATGAGCAGCTTTCATTAGCAGGAGTCAGAGTGGATCGTGTGGAAGCGTGTGTGTATGTGTGTGTGTGTTCTTCAGAAGATGTCTGCGTGATAAGTTCCTCATGACAGCTCTGATTATGCACCTATGAAGGACTGAAGCTTCTCACACGCTCAGGCAGCAATAGAATCGTGCTTATAAATGGCTGATATGATTACCATTTACAGAAAGATTAGCTGAAGACCTGAAAGTGGGCCTTTGTCACTCAACATGAATGTAACCTTTACTCTCATTTGCATGACATTTTTCTAAAGCAGGAAAAATAGGCTTGAAGCAGACAGGTGCTGGGCTCTGTTCAGTGATAAAACCGTCACGGAATGCTTGCTTTGAGAAGCTTTAGTCTGTGTTTCGAGTCACCTGCCTAAGCATCTACTGTTTTACTGCACTTTTGTACATAATGAGTCCTGCATGGTCCTGTATTAATGAACTACGGCTGTAACTCGCAGGCCCGAATGACTGATATTCCATTCGCACCATAATGATTCATTTTAAGCTTAACCGCACGACCACTTCCTAATGGCAGCCATTAGCTATGAAATATCCTGCTTTTAATCCTGAATTCATCAGCTAAAAGTGGCACGTTTTCTTGTTCTTACACAAAGAACACGCAGTACATTACCAAACGTAAAAACAGCACCGTACGGTGTGCTAGACACCTTTCTGCAAAGCACGGTTCTGGTACTCGACCCAAAAGCTGCAAATGTCACGTCGTGAGGGGTTATTTTATGAGCTGTGGTTTGATTATATGTTGAAATCAAATTAAAATGGAATACGTAAGTTCCAGCTAAACCGTTCGCCATCAGCGCGGGGCGTTTATTAAACTCCTGCTGTGATGAATTATACTGTCAGAAGTTTTGTGAGATTTGAGCTCTGTTGCACTCACTCTCCTTTAGCTCAGTTATTGTTGCGTGATTATCTGCACGTGCATTCACACGGTTTTGCTGTTTAACGGGCGGACCGACCCTTTGACCTACTGCGGTTAATACTGCACGTTTTCTCAGTTTTGTTTTGTGGTAAACTTGATTTGTGTGCTTTTGTACTCAGTCATTTCTTTGAGTGTGACGCTGCTCTGCTTGTGGCCGGATCTCTATTTCATGTCAGATTATTTTATTTGTTGCCGTGGGTCACCTTGGTTCAAATTGGGAAGGGTTGCGGGAAGAGGGTGTGTGATGTCACCTTTACAAAACCGAGAGGGTGGAATTTAGTAAGATAAAATAAACTGAGTGAGGTTTGATGCAAGCAGAAAACGTAAATGGTCCATGCAAATGCATTTCTGTTTACTGCTTGCTTTTCGTGACCCATAAATACCAGTCAAATAGCTGTTTTTTGAGTTAATTATAAACAGTGTTAAATAATAAGTTTAATTTAAATAGTTTTATATAGAGTTTTGTTTATAAAGGTTATTGTGAAATAGGCCCAATTTACATGTTGGTTACCACAATTTGAATACATGTAGTGCCTGGTTAAGTTGGATCGTAGGTGCCCAGATAACAATTTAAGGTTGTAAGATCGTTTCCCTAACATTACCTTTAAGTAACAAAAACATTTAAAATGTTTTTGAAAGTTCTAAGAATGTTCAAAATATATTTTTAGGCATTGTAGTAACATTATTGCTTGGCTATAAGAACGTTTGAACTATTTTAATTTTGTAACCAATTTTTAAAGTCTTCCACTAACAGCTTAAGAATAAGACCATTTTTAGAATGAGAGAACTTTTACAGAACATCAGCCAACATTCTGAGAGCGTTCCATGAGTGGTTAGTGAATTAGTATTGGAACAGTTTTTCCTGAACTGTTTAACACAATTTCAAACATTCACACTTGTTCCATCAATACATTGTCATCCATGTTATTTCCCAGGCAGAAGGAAACACTGCAGTTGTGCTGGTCTGCTGCAGGAGGACACAGACTGTAGATGTGCTGAAGTCTTGTTTTACTAAGATAGCAAGAAAAGGAAAGATTTGAGAGTCA
>JAZGTK010007795.1:0-18977 GCA_036877625.1 Ambastaia sidthimunki
GAGAGAGAGAGAGAGAGAGAGAGAGAGAGAGAGAGAGAGAGAAAGAGTAAAACGTTTCTTTCTCTGTCTGAAAAGTGATTGAAGTGAGACTGAATCTCTCAATATTCCTTTGGGGTGTAAAACACTTTGGGGTGTCTTATTTGATGCTCTGCTATGGATGCTGTGGTTACTGGGGGTTTGGTTTTGGATCTGGGAGGTAATTGCAGAGCAAAATCCAAAAAGTAAAAAAAAACAAATTGATATATGACAAATTTCAAGTTTAGATTGATTTGTTTGATCTGTATTTTGCATCTTTATCTTGTGGAAAGATTGTGTATACCCCACATTCATAACACCCATTAGCAACAACACACACTTACACCTGCCTTTTGTCTTTTCACTTAGATAACAACGCTCTGCTCATTCTACCTCTCTGCAGACCCATCTTTTAGAGTGAGTAATGGAGTATTAGTGTATTGTTGCTATTTATTTGCATGTGAAATATTTAACTATATGAATGGTTTTTGAGAAAGCATTTACTTACTTACAGACCTTTAAACCGTTTATACTCTATTTACCATTTTTTACCTTTTCCAGACATCTGATGTCCCAGGGAACTTGTGTTTCCTAATGCTGGGGCCACTGCAAAAATCTAAGGTGAGTTTTATCTGTGTTGCCCGCCAACTTTGCCTTATAGGGTTATAATTTTGCCTTTAATGTCTTTTAAGGCATTAGAAGGATTTTTCTGTGTTGTTTGTAAAACCAAGACAAAAAGATATTCATTTTACTCTTTGTATCTGCAGGACATCACAGTCTCAGAGACTAGCAAAAGGGTAAGTATTTAAAACCTAAGCAGTAAAATTCTGAGGTCACCCTTTTAAAAACACAATTATTGCAATGACAAATCTGTGACATCATAACATTTATCTTTGTCTATTCATGCATGTTTGATTGTATTTGTTCCTGTACTGTACTGTGTGAATGATGAATCTGTTTGTTCTCAGTGTGTGAATGTTGATGCTTTTGTATGTTGCACTGTTGTCATTTTGTTGTTCTATATGTATCTCTTTCTGTTTGTGTAACTTCTGGGTTTCTACATCTGCTTTGTGTGTGTGTTAGTATAGTTTTTATTTCATTACACTAAACCTAATGGTGCTGGGTTATCACATGGAATACTTGAAGTACATTTAGTAATGTCTGTAATGTGCAAACACTTTTGCTGTGCCACACCATACTCAATTGCACATTGATATTTCAAACATACCATAATCTGTGATTCGCTGTTGCACACAAACATACCCAGCAAACTGGACATATCGAAGCACATATGTACAAACCCATTTAGTTCCCATTATACAGTGGGTACGGAAAGTATTAAAGTATTCAGACCCCCTTAAATTTTTCACTCTTTATTGTTATATTGCAGCCATTTGCTAAAATCATTTAAGATCTTTTTTTTCCCTCATTAATGTACACACAGCACCCCATATTGACAGAAAAACACAGAATTGTTGACATTTTTGCAGATTTATTAAAAAGAAACTGAAATATCACATGGTCCTAAGTATTCAGACCATTCATCCTCTCCAGTTCTGTCAGGTTGGATGGTAAACGTTGGTGGACAGCCATTATCAGGTCTCTCTAGAGATGCTCAGTTGGGTTTAAGTCAGGGCTCTGGCTGGGCCATTCAAGAACAGTCACAGAGTTGTTGTGAAGCCACTCCTTCGTTATTTAGCTGTGTGCTTAGGGTCATTGTCTTGTTGGAAGGTGAACCTTCGGCCCAGTCTGAGGTCCTGAGCACTTTGGAGAAGGTTTTAGTCCAGGATATCCCTGTATTTGTCCACATTCATCTTTCCCTCGATTGCAACCAGTCGTCCTGTCCCTGCAGCTGAAAAACACCCCCACAGCATGATGCTGCCACCACCATGCTTCACTGTTGGGACTGTATTGGACAGGTGATGAGCAGTGCCTGGTTTTCTCCACACATACCGCTTAGAATTAAGGCCAAAAAGTTCTATCTTGGTCTTATCAGACCAGAGAATCTTATTTCTCACCATCTTGGAGTCCTTCAGGTGTTTTTTAGCAAACTCCATTCGGGCTTTCATGTGTGTTGCAATGAGGAGAGGCTTCCGTCGGGCCACTTTGCTATAAAGCCCCGACTGGTGGAGGGCTGCAGTGATGGTTGACTTTCTACAACTTTCTCCCATCTCCTGACTGCATCTCTGGAGCTCAGCCACAGTGATCTTTGAGTTCTTCTTTACATCTCTCACCARGGCTCTTCTCCCCCGATAGCTCAGTTTGGCCGGACGGCCAGCTCTAGGAAGGGTTCTGGTCGTCCCAAACGTCTTCCATTTAAGGATTATGGAGGCCACTGTGCTCTTAGGAACCTTAAGTGTAGCAGAAATTTTTTTGTAACCTTGGCCAGATCTGTGCCTTGCCACAATTCTGTCTCTGAGCTCCTCAGGCAGTTCCTTTGACCTCATGATTCTCATTTGCTCTGACATGCACTGTGAGCTGTAAGGTCATATATAGACAGGTGTGTGGCTTTCCTAATCAAGTCCAATCAGTATAATCAAACACATCTGGACTCAAATGAAGGTGTGAAACCATCTCAAGGATGATCAGAAGAAATGGACAGCACCTGAGTTAAATATATAAGTGTCACAGCAAAGGGTCTAAATACTTGTGACCATGTGATATTTCAGTTTTTCTTTTTTAAATTTGCAAAAATGTCAACAATTCTGTTTTTCTGACAATATAGGGTGCTGTGTGTACATTAATAAGGAAAAAAAGGAACTTAAATGATTTTAGAAAATGGCTGCAATATAACAAAGAGTGAAAAATTTAAGGGGGTCTGAATACTTTCCGTGCTGTAACACTGTATCTGTATCTGAACACTGTATCTGTGCTCATGGCTGACATCCTTAGATTCCTTACTGGAGGCAGCATCCACACTGGGGGAAAGAAAACCAATCAAAAAAGGTGCAGTAACTAGTAAATTCAGAGCATTTTCTTGGGTCTATTTGTCATGCCTTCATAAATTATTTAATACAAACCTTCCAAATTTTATAATATGCACTTAATTCTCCATAAAACTTTGCTTAGTCTCTCTCTTGACTTGGCAGTTTTGCAAATTAGAATTTTAGATGTTTGGCACAGACTTAGAAGTTGACTTCATCTTAATGTTAAATTAAACCTTCCAGGCTGATGCTGTCAAAGGAATTGAACTACTTTTGTGTATTTTTTCCCCACATGAAAACATGGTTTTCACATCTCTCCATGTCTGTCTATGCCTGTCAGTATATAAATACATGTATCCTGCATGCATATACCTTAATTCATATTTTAGTAGTGTTGTATGACATCCTGAGAGACAGAATCACTAAATAATCATTATCGACACAAAAAATATTTCATCAATATGTACTTTAGATAAGTGTCACCACACTTAATAGCCTTTAGTTTTTATTGGTTGATTATCTCTTTAAAACTAAATATAATACACATTATCATACACACATAATTTTTTTTTATAGTTATAGTCTACCCTGTAGATATGGTACAATGCACATGTAACGTTTCATTAGCTTTATTCATGATGCTAAATACTATGCAATGTTAAAATGACAATTTCATGAATAATTGAAAGAAGCCACATAACATAGAGGTATGTTCATGGTGGTATTCCTCTCCATTTTCTGTTCGTCTGTGTGTGCTTCATACAATGCCATATGCTGTTTTATAATATGCCATCATGACTTAGCCCTGAGGACTTATTTTCTGACCATCAGTAATTACTGATTTAATTTAGTGTTAAGTGTTAATTTTTGAAGCGATGTGTGTTAATAATATTAAAAAAGACAGTGTGTATGTTTGTGTTTGTACACACAAAATATATGACAAATACAAACACACTATATAAAGATAAATAGACAGATCTAAACCTATGCACCCAATGTGAAATTGCCTTCGTTTCATTAACTGCCCTGTCCATTTGAGAGATAATTGTACACTAAAAGTGTTATAGTGCTATAAGAGTAAAACACAAAACAGAACAAGAGTAAATAATGGTTACCTCATTCTGACATAGGAAATGTACCTAATGGATTATTTGGACTAGAAAAGCTTTTTAACCCTTAACAATGCTACCATCAGAAACCTTGATAAATCACTAAGTTTCTGATGACTAAATTAGTGTGTTCTGTGTACAGGGGAACCTTCAAGGACCAGGGCGGATCCAAAGCAGAGGGTATTTCCTTTATCGGGTAGGATATATCATGTACTATTATATGGCAATTGTTTAATAAAAAACACTGCTCAGAAAACTGTATTTCTAAAACCCAAATTTTTACTTTCTTTCCAGCCACGAAATGGAAGAAGATCTGCTGAGTATGTGTGAAACAGTAAAGAATTCAGGTATCTCATTTTATGCAAATTTGTAAAACTTGCTTTCCATTTTCATGTATATTCTTCAAGTGCATTGGACTTGCACTTCCAGTCATTTTGTTTTTGGAGTTTTGTGTGGTATATGGTAGATTATATAAAACAGAAACTCAAGTACATACTACAGTAGCAGTCATTTGCTTATACTCAACAAGGGCATTTGAGTATAACGTCTGAACATAAATTTGTTAATATAATCCTGTAATTTTTGCAGAAACTTTTCATTTATACACTATAATGTTTAGAAAGATTTTCTTTAAAATTTAGAGTCTATTCTTGATTGATACTTTCAGTACCAACAGACCCTGTCCTTCAGATGTGCGGTCCAGAGCAAGACAACCTGAATGTCACAAAACGCTCATTCCTGAGATCCCCCATTTCAATTATGATGTTGAATGTACAAAAAGAATCCAAATAAAAGTCTTTAATTGATAAAAATGTCCTGTATGTGTAACTGTGCTGTCTTTTGAATTAAAAGCATTATAAAATGTTCCTCATTGTGGAATTGTGATTTTGACAAAATTGCTTTCACTATATGTCTACATTATTGAAGCAATACCAAAGAGCAAAAAAACAAAATACTACTACTCAGTTTTTTTCCCTTGACAACAGCAGAGTCTTATTACTCACTCCCTTGTTTTCTGCATGAATCTGTGTATTTGTGTTATCACTCCCATTTTAATTTGTTTTAAATGACAGCATATTTCATTAACTGCATCTTTTTTGATAAGCATCTTCTTTCATTAAATTATTTATTTAGCATAATGTTGAATATGGTCTAGTATTCTCATAAATAAACACAATGCATGTATATAGCCATATCATGGGTATAACATGGGGCTTGTAAGAACTACATTATGTAGGTTAAGTCACTGCTTCATCACTGCATTTCAGTTAAGAACTCTCAAACTTGTGACACATGAAACACGGTTAGACAAACAAACCTAAAGGGAACAACTAAAAACACACTAGTCCTGTAGCGGGTAGTGGGTGTGTCATGGGGGCTGGGTGTGAAAAAGACAGCTTCAGGGTTGTGAAAAGATGTCGAACCTAATCAATCCGGGAGTGTTGGAAAATTAGATACCACATAATAATATGACCATATATTACAATTTAAGCAAATAATATAACAATTTTATTACCCCTTTGTTTTACTGATACCAGTACTTGAGCTTGGCACTTAAGCTCTACAAGTGATTCCAGAATAATTTGAGAATATTTCAAGAGCATCTTGTGTGGGGGGACCTTTCATGCAGAGTTACCATGGTCACAAAATTTTATATTTATTTAAAGTTATAACATATTCTTTTTAAATCAAAAACACCAGTTAGGTTAAATTGAACATAACATCAAAAATGAACACCTTTCAATTAAATAACAATATAATATAATACTTTTCAATATAATCCTTTATAGTAAATATAGTTAAAAAATAGTAAACTAAGCAGATAACTAATGTTTAGATTAGTTCATTTTATAGCGCAAAAAGAAATGTATTACGGAATAAATAAGCTTGATCATAGCGCCACCGTATGGTTACCTCACCATATTGGAGGGGGACACTTTCTAAAGCTTTTTGCCACTGGGTGTCACAAGCTCGCCGCTAATAACAGATAAATGGCAAAACAGCAACATCCGTTCGCTTTTTCTTATCGCATTAATAATACTATTTAAAGACAATACCACTAATAAATATCATGGCCGTTGCATATTATACATTTTCAAATTTTGTTAGATGTAAAAATCCACAGATAACGTTTCCCCATGTCAATATCTTTCTAATGGACAAGGGAACTGTCATTTAATGCGTCACGCCTGCATTTTTTTTTTTTGGGCTCGCTCAAGGTTGGTTGTAGTGCGTAGTTGACCTAATTGGCATTCTGCCAAGAAATAGAGCGACACTTGTGGGCCAAAGATTAGGAACATTTGTGTAACATAAATGTAATACTGAAACTAACCCATTTGTACAGCAAAGTATTGACTGTTTTCAGTTATTTACATTTTTAAACCAGGTTTTACAGAAAAATTAAAATGGGATAAATTAAAACTAAATATCCAATCACTGTAAGCACTCTAATTTCGTGGAATAATTGAAAATACACTATAGAGTCTGTATATAGATGGATTCAGCTGATTAATAAATATCAGTGCCATGTACTTGATTCGTGTATAGCTCTATATATAACATCTCTCTCTAAACCCTTTCTGTCGCAGTTGCCGTATTTATTGTCATTTTTATTAACGTGTTTTTTTTTCCATCGATGCACATACGAGAACAACGACTGCACTCTGTTTTTTATGTGTTTAGATAACGTACACTTTGTACAATGTTCGCACGCAAGCAAGCTAGTAGTCAGCTGTGTTGTGTTGCCAGATTGTGTGGGATTCTGCATCAGCGCTACTGCGCATGAGTGTGGGAAGCCTGGGGTAGGCCCTGCTGTTTTTCTAACTCTAGCTCAATCCTACACTGCCGTCTCAACCAAAACAAGCAGCAAGAAAATCCCCCTCCTGGACGGCAAATAAGCGAGGTAAGACGACCAGCGGGCTTGCAAGGAACCATTATTTTGTGACAGAGCTGCGCAACATTAGTATCGTATTTGTTTCAGACTTTATACAAGCGTACTTGCGGTAGAAATACAGTGGTGTGTTTTAATGCTTGCTAGGGAAGAATCCGAAGGCCCGGTGACCCACATTTGTTCTACCCTAGTGAGACAAGGGGAGTGTACGATGTTGCGCTGCCAAATGTTTGCAACCGATTTAAAGCCCGCACATCTCTCGCTTTAGTCTTTGCAGAAACTATACTTTTGTTGGTTCGCCTTTTAAGCTCTGTTGCTAAATTTATCATCTATACATAACCATTAGTTATACCGATGACGCGCATTTGTCAGTCCTTCTGCAGGTCATATTTTAACTTATATTTTAGAAATAATATCGTTATAATAAATATCTCCGAACAAAGGAATGGATTTTTGACCGTAATCCCGAATTTGCAAATATATGTTATTATGCAGCCTAATGCTTTTGGTGGGATGACTACTATAGGGATGGGAATTAAATCCATTTTAACCTGACCGTTTTACCGCGACTCTGGCTGAGTAACATGTAGCGAGCTCCTCCCAATATGTATTGTTATTTTTTACTAAACACAATCTGGAGAATTAGTTAACATGCTGTAGCGTGGTATAGTCGGAGATTTTGACATTTGTTGCAGCATTGCATATTGCTTGGCTGTTATGCGACTGATGACTGAAGCGACAACAAAATAAGGATGACACCGGTAACTTAACGTTTCGTTTAAACGGGTGGTTGTACGTTTTTCTTCAACGTGTGGTTTCTGTGAGGGTTTTTAAGTATACAAACACAAAATGTTTAAAACAAAATATTTTGTCATAAGTAAAAAATGTTTCGTTTTCAGTAAATGTGAATTAGGGTTTATACGTTGAAGCCTTGTCTAGGCTGGAGCCGACGTGGTTGCTGCAGCTAATGTCCAAGTTGCATTTCATATTTGATAAAAAAGCGATTTTGAATAATTGTTGTAAATTATTATTGTTTTGGTCTCCCAAAACATCACATTGACATAAAAGCGTTTGACAGCATGGCGTTAGTATTTTGGGCATCAAAGGCGCGTGCGTTTCTTTGAAAAAGTAATAGCTAAAATGTCATATTTGTGGGCAGTTCACTTTGCTTTTAAAACAGAGTGTGGCATTGTTGCTTATTTTCACACATTGAAAATAAGCAACTTATTACAGGTACTGATTTTTAAATTGATTTAGGCTTTCATAGCTTTTCTGCTTTTTCCACTGTACTGTCCATTAGAGTAACACTTTATTTTACAGTGTCTGTAAGTCTTTTGCAAGTATAGAGAATGTGCAGTATAAAAAGTCGACTGTAAAGTTTGTATTATACCGCTAAAACGTTACAATAATGAACGCTTGCTTTGTAATTCACTTTCCTTAATCGCAATTACGACCAGCGTGTCTCAAATGGATTGTTATGAAACCGTAAAGCATGACACAAAACATGTTATCTATGTATGAACTGCATATCCTCAATTATCAGTGTTATTCACGAGGAATACCACCTGTAACCATAAAAAAAACACAATGTTTTGCAATCCTGTATGTCTTTATTTGTGTATCAGAAGTAAAAAAGAAAAAACATTGTATCTAAAGGTTTATTGTTATTGTAATGCAAATAGCCTACAATGGGTGAATATTATGAACATGAATATCAAGACAAAAAAGTTAAATTAAGTTTAGTTATGAAAACTAAAAAATGAAAACCTATTGAACTTCTGTGTTGCTATAGTGCAAATACAACACGTCCAAGACGTAACATTAACATATTAAAGTATTAAGAACACAGATAACAAGGCTGTGTGTAATATCTTTGTATTTATACAATCGGGCCTGTTCATTTTGAAAATTTCTAAGAACCGCACCTTTGCTATGTTGTTATGCTTTTCGTAACAGGTGGTAACCTGTTACCATAATAAATGACAAAAAGTACTTCAACTCTGTATCTCTTTGTTTGTGCATTAAAACGTGTGGCACAGAAATAATAAACATTGCACCTAAAAGTTCAGTACTGTAGCAGATGTAAGATGTAAAGCAGTAGTGTAATCTTTTAGCATTGAGATCACAAATAACAAGGCATTGAAGAACAAGTTAAGTAGAAAACTAAAAATGAAAACCTATTAAACTTAAGAGTCCAGTGTTACTATAGTTCAAATATAACAGGAGTAAGACACGACATTAAAGTTATTAAGAACACAGATAACAAGGTTATATGAAAACTCTTAGTGTTTGTATGGAATGAGTGCATTAATTTCCTTTTCTCTAACATTTTCCATTGCTTCCCTGTTGAGCTTTTCCCTATATAGAACCCTGTACTTAATCATTGTTATTGTTTTCCTCTGTTTATTGTTGCTATGTACTAATATTGTGACCAGCGTGTTCTAAAACATGGTGCCCACAACCCACAATTCATTGCTCAATAAGGTAGTTTCCCAAGCTCTATTGCATGTTTTTGATGTAGTTAAAAATATTGAAAATATTACAGAATAAAAGTGCAACTAAATAATTCAACAGTAATTACCCCTAGTTCATTGCTCAGTACTTATATATAAATAGTACCACAACTGTGCATGAGAATGAATAACACTGGAAATAAATTAAATGCCCATATAATCCCTATGAAAGAAAACCATGAAAACAAGTTGTTTTTTGTCATTTAAATTATTTAAAGTAAGCCTGTAGAAGAAGATTTTTCTCACAGGATGCTATTTTCTACAGGACCTAATCTAAATGCGGTTATTTGTCAACGCAAGTTTATATTTCCACATTGTAGGGATGTTGACATTTATGTTTGAACAAGTTCAGTCAGTAAATAACTTGATAATGTATGTCAGTGAGTGCACTCAGTCACGTGCAAAGTCAGCCTGTAGCAAAGTCATGCCCATCTGACATAACAGGTTTGTCTGATATTACTTTTGATAGCATGTGCAAATGTATAACAGCCTTCCATACCTTACTATATTTAAAAGTGTGTGTATTGCATGTTTCTTTGATTTTGGCTAAAGATATAGTTTACAGTCATAGCTACAGTTTTTGTTATATCCATTAAAGGTTTTCCATAAAGTGACTGTGTATGAACATGCAAAATCAAAATTAATGAGAAATAAAAGATGTGTGTGGTAAGTACACTGTTTTCAATTTTGTATTCAATTCAATTTAAACAACATCCCATATGGAGAAAGATGGGGTCATTGGACATATATGCGTGTTCCTGTAGCTCAGCTGGTAGAGCATTGCGTTAGCAGCGCAATGGTTGTGGGTTTGATCCCAGGGAACACAGGGATCACTGTAAATTGCTGTAAGTCGCTTTGGATAAAAGCGTCTGCCAAATGAATAATTGTAAATGTAAATATCTAGAGTGTATAGTATATTCATTCCATGTCTTGACACTGTACCCTCATGAATCCATTTGACATTGTTGTCTAAGTCTGGAAGTGATTCTAGAACAGTAGATCTAATGATAGACATGAGTATGATGGAATATGAGTCATTACACATGCCTGTTTATACGCATGCTGAGATTGTTTGTAATCAAACCTAATTTAACGAAGGGCAGGTGAATTAAGACTAATTGGTGAATAGAAGGAGTTTACCATCTGGTCTTGTCCACAGAGTGGTTTTTGCTTCAAAGAAATGAATGTGATGTATTTGTCAGGTACATGGTAACCCATACTTGAAATGTGTTCTCTGCATTTAATCCATAAAGGTGAGGAGTGAACACACACACATACAGGGCAGCGCTGCAGCACCTGCGGAGCATCTAGGAAAGAGGTGCCTAGCTTAAGGCCTCGGTTATTGTGACACCTCAGTCATTGCCTTCCAGCAGTGGGAATTGAGCCTGCAACCTGCAACCTGCCCCGTGTACCTGTACTTATACAATGCCACAGCCCCTCTGTGCTGTGGTGAGAGTATATACATATCTGTGCAACAGAGTATCCCAAACTCATTAACATGGAGTGGTCAGTGTGCCCTGGCTTTTTGTCATGACACTTGAGTGCTGTACTGCTCAGCTGGTGACTACACACGTCACCCATTCTAATGTATAAAAAGCATTGGGAATTTCCTTAAATATGTAAAGATTCTGCTGATAAATCATCAGTTTAACAAAAAGCAAAATAAAATGCTAGAAGGAAGAGCAGGTAACCCTTAAAATATAGAACTTGTATTGTTTTGCAAGGCATTTAGCAGAATAGACAGTCAATGGCACAATGCCATCTTGACCTTGTTAGCTTTATTCAGTGTCAGGCTTTTGAATAAAGTAAGTTTATGGTGCTGTTTACATGTAGACGGGACTGTAATCTGTAAAATGTTTACTGTAGGAAAAAAAAACATGAAGGCCTTGAAAATTAAGCAGTGTTGTGCCCCTCACTTCCACAGATTGTTCTAATTGCTTTTTTTAAAGTTATTGAGGTTTAAAGAAATGGGGTTTGGTCAGTGCTTGGGTAAAGTCTTGTATTGGTTCCTGTTGACACTGTTTACTTCATCAAGCAATGGTTACTTTTCTAATTCTCCTGTTGTTTATGCCTAACCTTCGTAAGGTCTTAGTGTTTTAGTTCTGTCTTGATTTTGTCCTCTTTTGTGCCTGTCATTCCAATCAGTCTAGGAATATAAATAAAAAAGGTGGCACTCTGTAACTCCACTAAAAACTATTATAGTCATTTGCTGGATATAATACTTTCAGGAAAGTATTGCATGCCGGCTCCAAGTTGCTACCTTCGAATCTCATTGGTTCTCATGTTTCATGACAAGTCGTCATATGAGTTTTGACAAAACATTCACAAGACACGACATCCGGCACCCAGTGAGATGCAGCGTTGTCGACATGCCTCCGTATTTAGTACTCTGATCTTTTCAACGTGGATATGTGACATAACAATTTCTAAATGCGTTTCAAAATCTTTCTTTCACAAACACTTTTGTTTCACTTCATAATACATGCACTAACACTCTGGAGTAATATGGGTTTTTGGTGCTTTAATACAGTAAATCCTGATCAATGTCATTATAAAATTTTAACATAAATCTGATTGTGCTCAGCTGAGAAAAAAAGTCATAAACATCTGAGATGGCATGAGGATCAGTAAACAATGGGAGAATTTTCGTTTTGGGGTAGAGTCTTTTTTAGAATCTTTTAACAGGTTTTTAGTACACTTTTTACAACTTAAATATGTTTTTGTCATGGTTGAAAATCTTATGACAAATGCATTTGTACACATACTATGCCAGAATGGCAACAGAGCCATGAGTTTATTTATATATTTATTTGTTTGTGTACTTTTAATGTGTGGGGTGATCCAAAGAAGACCATCCCTGTCGCTTTTAGGGATAAAACCAGACCTGATTTTGGTTTGGTTTTGCATTCTCAAAGGGGTTAACTAATGCACTATGCCAGCCTTGTGTCCAGAGAGACATGTGACTGCATTGTGGCAGTGTGTGTTGGAATGATGAGTCATTTTGGATGCCCAGAGCTCTCAACATCCTCCTACTCCACCCATCTCCATATGTATGCATCCATCTGTTCTCTTTACGTTCTCTACCTATTGCACTTGATGCTGCTGCAGCATGACTTTGCCATGTGTGGTTTCTGAAGCATGTTAGCAACAGAGTAGAGCAGGTTTTTTGTAAAGGTGAAGTGTGTAATTTCTGTAGTACTAGCATCACCAAATGGTTTTGCATTCTGTTTAAGCTGCCCAATATAGCAGCACTGGATTGACCAATGGCATGAGATGCCTATTTAGCGGACCAATAGTAGATAAGGGAGTGTTTTAAACATCCAGTCTTTTTTAATTTTTTCAGTTACATTTGAATTATCATTAATAGTGTAAATTGACGTTAAACCTGCGTAGAAATGGCATTGTCTGTAGTGTTGTAAACTTTTCTGTTGAAAACTAGGGGACTTGACAACTGTAGCATAAAGCAGCATGCTCTGATGTGTGGACTCATGATCCTCAGTAAAGACTGCTGAAGGAAATCTAAAAAGTTTACGTAAAAAGTTTGCCACAGTGGATTTGAACAAATAGTCATATCTATTTAATTACATTTTTACATTTTCTGAAGAAAATGTGTGTTACACTTTCCCATACAAAACTTTCTACAGTTTTGGAAATGGCTGACAGTTTTCCTAGCATTTGCTAAGACGTTGCAATGGTGCCTGTAGTTTTTTTTGGCGGGCTGCTAGGGTGTTCTGTGTGGTTGTTAAGGTATTGCTAAGGTGTTCCTAGTTTGCTATAGGCAGAGGTATTGTTAAATGGTTGCTTACTGGCCAATGTGAAAATATGGCCTTGGCAATCCCCACTAATTAACTGGCTTTGCTAGATTGGTGTAAAATGCACAAGAAGCCTACACCCTGTGTGCACACATCTTTTTCAATGTGGAAGTCTAAAGGAAACAAACAATTTGCTTATTTGTGTTGGTTAATTTTAACTTATTTTTTAAATTAAAGATATTTTAAATAAAAAATTTTGCCCAGCCAGTTTGCAGATATATTTAGTGATCAGACACTTTAATCCAGGGCTACTAACAGTACTGTAATTGCAGGGAGATGCACTACACTGTGATTTGCTTTGATTGGGGCACATTGGTGATAGGTTCTCCAGTAGTGGTCTTATCAGTGGTGATAAGATTTGTCCATGCTGGTTTACCCCATTAGTTTTTAGAAAAGGACAAATGTGAATATAGAGTTGAACGTGATACTTTTGCATTAGCAACTGGTTATCAACTTGTGTTCTTCAGCACTGAGCTTTTCCTTTTGGTTTGGACTTAAGGAGTAACAGCAAGATGTTTGCATGGATGGATTCATTTTGTGAAAGATGAATGGGGGCAGAAGTTTGTCACAATACTACAGAAGTGTGTTCTTGTTTTTCTACCATTTGGTACCCACAAGGATGGTAAAAGTCACCCACCTCATTGTGGGGACAAGTCAACGGTTTCTGTTAGGGTTAGGTTTAGGGTTAGGGGATAGAACGTATGTGGAAAGTCCCCACGAAGCATAGAAACATAACGTGTGTGTATACGGTGTGTGTGAAGCTTTCAAAATGACCCAAATGTTTTAGTTGTGATTTCATCTATAATCAGAACCTTTGGGAGAAGCTAATAGGGCGGTTACAGAACTAGTCTTAGAACTAGACAGACACATGCTGCCACACAACACACTGACCAAGGTCTGTATATATATGCATGAGCACACCACACATTTAAAGCATGACCTGGTTTGTTAACACATTTTAAGATATTCAGTCAGCAAAACTGTGACAAGATGCATAACAATATTCTTACATACACAAACCCAATCCTCACAAAATGGCCACTTAAGGTTTATATCAAGGTTAAATATATTTAAACCTTGTTTGCTTGTTGTACCATTTCTTGTTTGGTCTCATTCTTTTCATTGGCCTGTTTTTTTTACTAATCTGATATGTTTTTAAATGGCATAATGCCATAATAATGATATATTACAGTAGCCTTGGGGAATGAACACTTAACAATTCCTTTGTCATCTGCAGGGTTTCCATTGCCTTTGGATTTTACTTTTCTGTTTGGATTTAAAACTCTCAATGACAATCTACTATCTAATGAACCCTTCTGGAGCTTTCCCGACCTAAAAAAGGTAAGAGGAAATGCTTTTTATGCCAGCACAATGTCAAATGATTCATTTGAATACATAAATTGCAAATTGTTTTGTTAACTCACTATAATTTGTATTGATACAGTGACGTACTAAGTACACAAATGCTGTGCTATTTCTGGGTTTATAATGTTGTCCCCCTTTCCCACTTTGCAGATAATTTCTATGACTCTGATAAATAATGTGGGGTTATAGTCATACAATCATTCTTTGACAACCTGTGACAGGTTGGCAACTGTAATCTATAAATGAAGCCAAAGAAGTGCTAATTAGAATGACTATGGCCAAAACGGACTTAATTGACAAAAGCAGCACCCATCCCTTAATGACCCATTACCCACATGAGAACTGAACAGAAATCATTTTGGTTATATACAACCTCTTTATAGAAGTTTTTTAAAAAACAACCTCTGCTTGTAACATACACGTTGCTGCATTATTATTCAGATTTTGCCTACCTAGTTTTTGTGTGTGCTTTTTGTGTGTGTTTAATAAAGTAAAAAATAATGACCCCCCCCACTGGCCATTTAAATAAAAGAACCTAAAAGACAAATGAAGGAAAATTATAATCTGCAAACTTTTATAATAACTCAAAATATGAATTATTACTCATAACACTTTTAGTGGTCCTAGTGCTAGGTTCATTTTAGTGGTGTTTCAAAAGAACAATGTGTTTTTGTGCCATTTTCTTTATTTATTTACCTGTTATACATTAGAAAGTGTAAAGAAAATTTCTATTTACTTTTTAAAGTAAATAGAAACTTCTATTGCTTTCTTTTGAGTCATTTCAGCTCAGAATCTAGGGCACATTTTTAAGACCAGTCTGATTCTGGATTTGCTAAAGATTTGAATGAGCTTAGGTACTGTGACATAAAAAGCAGTGGTAGCTTGTTTAAAGGAAACAAATTTGAAATAAATAGTATTGTGGAGTATACATTTAGCAAAGGGTTCATTTGTATTCAAAGAATTTCATACAAACCTTGGTAACAAACATGTAAAATCTATTGTGTGAATATATTATTCATACAGTACCATACAGTTGTGCTTATCAGTTACACTCCTGCAGAGGATACAAGATATTTATAATTTTGTGTAAACTAAAAGAGATCAGAAAGATGCCATTTTATGTTTTAAATACCACCACATATTAAAATATCACACAAGCAAGAGTTGGTTAGGGGAATAATTGCAACACGATTGTGTGTGTGGATGTGTGGAGTCACAAATTCAGGATCTGTCACTGCTAGTTCAAGCCTCTGTTACTATTTTAAACATGTTACATTAAAAGTAACAAGGATGGTTACTGAAGTAACAAGGAGGCAGTATATGGGTGAGAGAGAAAATTTGCTTCATACCATGTCTGTTAAGGAAATTGACAACTTTAGCATAGTTTTGTTAAAGTCTTGGAACTAACTTGGATAAATACACTTATTCCACAAAATTCCTTAACATCTTGTTGCTTTCTCAAGCATTAATAGCTGTACTTTCTGCATAGCTGCATGCATAAGGTCCTGGTTTCTGCTTAGTAGTCAAATAGTACTGGTTAAACTGTAATTCCTGAAGGAAATGCCAATTTTAAATACAAAGTAATTGTATTTCCTTTTACGTCTTTTTTATGTATTTTGTCATTTTTTTACTCTATTTTGTCTATTGTTTGTTATGTGTATTCTCTGTATTGCTACAATCCTAAAAGAATTCCTTTTTAAATTATTTTTATTTCTACAGGGAAATTTTAGCCTGTTGGTAACCCAAAGTATAAGTTAGGGTCAAGTGTAGTTTTTGCACAAAAAAAAGTTTTTCAGGGACTCATACACAACTATCACAATTGCTATAAGCAGTCAGGAAGGCTACACATAATATTAGGAACCAAGACTGTTAATACTTGTTCTCATGGTTTTAAATATCTGTGGCTTCTTTAGGGCAGTACTGCTTTTTATTTTTTCCTGTTTTTTACCACCCTGCAAAGCATTTTACAGATTATACAAAGGGTGTGTTATCATAAGCACAACTACACATATCAAAGTACAAGTATCTGATACCATCACTGTACCAACTTACTGCCACTATACATGTTATTTTCTTTTTTCGACTTGTTCTGGGAAAAGTTGGTTCTGAGAAAAGAGGGAGGAAAACATGATAATGGATCATGACTCTCCCTCTGGGGCTTATAAATCTTGATTTATCGTGGTTTGGTTCAACAAATATTTGCTGATAAATAAGATCTGGTGGTTGTTATTGTTTCATTTTGAATTTTAATATTAAATGTGGTAAACCCATTTTTTATTAGTTATTAGTGGATTGTCTGGCTCTGTTTTATGAACTTGTTTGGTTTTCATGTGTGTGTGTTTTTCATGAGTCATGCAGGCGTAATAGGTAAGGGGGAGAAAATGGGATGTTTGTCTATATTTGACCTGTGAACACAGTTAGACACCTTTACACTGGGAGAGGCTCACGTGGGCTCAGCTAAATAAACATATAGAAGCAGCAGGTGAGGTGCACAGACTGAATCACGCAATGGTGTGCACACATGTCATGCTAACATACACACATTGCCATGTTTCAAAACCATGGGACTATATACTTTCTCTTATCAAAACAATGTTTGTCTAAGCATCTTGACACAACAAATCAATACTGGCTCGATCAGTAGCATACATTTACAATGGGACTGTCTTATTGACCAACGGGTGGTTTGGGGAAACTGTTTAGAAACAGGTTATATTTACAGTGCTGTTTGGTGGCGGTAATATGACTAGGGCATTCCTTAAAACTGCAGATGTATTACAGTACAGATATCTGATTCACCATGCTATACTACTGACATTTTAAATTGTTTAATTTATACGAACCATGGTTAAAAGCTGTGGTAGCATCTGCTGTCATTCGAATGTGCACTAGAAAACCACAGGCCTCAGACACCCCTTATGATCTATGACTTAAGTCCTGCTGACTTAAGTTGCTGACTTTTTGCAGATTTTTCAGTGTTTTAGTGTGCTCCTAAAATTGTCTTTTAAATCAAATTATTTCATGCTCTTGTGTTCTCTGTCTGACCCATTTGGCTCCTTGCCGGTGCTCTAAAAGACCAGGCGAACATTCGCAACAGCTTCACCACCAGGTCTTCTGCCAGCTGCGCCATGGGGCGCTGCCAGCTGCGTTGTGAGACCCTGCCAGTGGAAAGCCATATTGCGTAGACATTTTCCTGTCTCTAGGCTGCTGGGCGGTCGTACTGAACAAAGAAAGCTTTTTTGAGATACAGTCACAGAGGCTTGAGAAGCCCACAGAAAAAGCTCTAACTCTGGGAAATTACATTTATATTGACTTTATATCATATAGCAGACGCTTTTATCCAAAGCGGCTTACAAAGAGAGAGCACATTTAACATTTTGCCCTAAGAATGTTAACAAAATTAAGCTGGTGGCATAAAGAGACCTGGGGAAATGAAAGCAACCTTTACATAGTTAATGTCATAATGAGCAAAACAAGTTAGAGACGGGCATGAGTACTCAGAAGCGATAATTGCAACAATTGGCCGTGAAAAGATAAAGATAACTTGACTTTTCCATGAAGTCCAGGAACAACTATACACAATCATGAAGAAATGGGGCCTCATTTTTAAGTATGATTAGTCACACTGGTGTTGTGAGTTTAAAGTCTATTTGGTTAGAGGTTAGATGGCAATTTATGTTAACGCCATACATTCAGTCTCAGCGCAACACTGTATGATAGACAAAACGCAACGTAAATAAAATGCAGGAATTTATTGTCAAAAGGAAACATTTCTCACGATGGATCCAACAGTCTTGAGACCACATGGTAAATATGCAGTTTAAAAAAAAAGTTTTTGATTAAATTATTTAGTTAAATTATAAGGAATAGGAAATTAAGATTCTGCGTTGTGTTTAGGTCACTAATCCAATTTTTTTGACACTGTTAAACCTAGCTGAAGATGCCTTTAGATAATTCTCAAATCATACATAACACATGCATGTTATTACTAAAGCAAATGGTAAACATACCAAATAGTTTTGGTTGTTTCAAGTAATTTGAAAATTCATGTTAATTTGTTTATATACTGTATGTTATATTTTCTAAGTAAAGTGCTGGGCAAGTATGGTGACCCATTGAAGTAGTGAATTATGAACACCAGGGCCTGAATTTAGTTTTTTAAACTGGGGGGGAATTCCCCCCTTACATGGGTCACATTGGGGGTGATTTAAAGATTTTGGGGGCAGAATAAATTGACACATCGGGCTAAATTAATAATCTTCATTTATTTATGTCCACAGATTTTAATGTATGGTGGTTTTCAAAACAGCTTAATAACAACTGTATTAAAACTATATATTAATGCCTTT
>JAZGTK010007796.1:0-18977 GCA_036877625.1 Ambastaia sidthimunki
AGTCCCCGTCTCTCTCTATCCATCTCTCTGCTGTTAATTCTCTTCCATTTTGCTGTCTAACATCCCCACCCTCTCACGATACTTTGAAATCAATAGGGCCATCACAAAGAAACGCATATATGGCCAATTTCCCCCACCATCCCCCACATCCTTTTATTCTCTCCATCCTCACATCAGACTCCAGTAGTGCTGGCTAATCATATCCCCTCTGTGGCATGATGGAACAGACCAGAGGCAGATATCCTATAGTGTGTGTCCTCTCCTAACTGCCTTCTTCCTTTATTTCAGAACACCTCTTCAAGAAAAAGACTGGGAAACAGGAGTTAAAAAAGACTTCAATGAATACAGTGGTCACAGCGTTTATGCGCCGTGTATGATGAAAATGCTATCAATGCCTGTGTCTTTACAATCTCTACATACAGAAACAGGAAATGCACTTGTGTGGTTTCAATTGGTTAGCAATTATAAAATGCACAGATATGCAAACGCACACACACACACACACACGGTTAGTATCAGTATCAGGGGCGGTGGTGATGCGTGTAAATGCGTCTGTTTTGTTGGGGGTAGGGAGAACCATCGTCACTGTCTGTTTTCGAACACATGTATTCTCACAACATAGGCAAAACCTGACCTCCACCAACGCATACATACGCAACTATCTTGCACTGCATGCACAGATGCGCACCAAACACCTTCGCAAACCTCACAGCACAGTTTACATACACACACAATGCTCATGGGCTCTCACACACGAAAAACAACACACCCTTAAACAGTTGCCAAATTGCTGGTCGGGAGCCCATTGTTACATCGAAATTGCACGTTGTCAAACAACATCATACAATTAAACCATGCACTTGGCCTCCCACGCCCACCTGTCAATCAAATCACCTGTCAATATGTGCTTTGATGGACTTTGGCTGAGATTTGTGTCAAACTTGAATCTCACTCACATCAAATTATCTTTAGCATGCTGCCCAGGGTTCTCACAAATGTCATGTCACCCGCGGTTTTATTTAATCCCAGGGATCGAGTTCAAGAGCCTTAATCCTGACTGCATACATGTTGAAAATTTAAGTCTTTTTTCCTATTTGGTTTTGACCTATTGAGTTCAGATTATATTGGCTGTGGATATGGAGATATGGCATGAGGAACGCTAGCTTTTGTGCTAATCTCCACCAGCATATTTCTGACGTTGATTTTAGTGACTGCTGAAGACTGTGATGGGTGATGGAGCCACAGATGTAGCTATTCCGGCATCTTCACGCACACATCTGTGCACATGTAGTGTTCAGTTCATTTTTACATAAATAAGTATGAAGGCACATTCACAAATAATCAGAACGTACATTTAGAAAGGTATCTAATCTTATTTTCACACAAACGATGAGGAAAACCCCACCCTATAAACCCAGCCACTTATCCGTTCTGTTCCCTCTAACAGCACTGATATATTATTTCCTGTGGAATTTAACATACAGTCATTGTGTCAATCAGACCACAGTCGATGAGTAAATGAAGTGCTATAATGAAGCGTGTAGTAAGAATGGCGTTGTCACCAATGCCGTCGAGCCCCACTTCTCTCAATTTTGTCCTTTTAGCATTTATTTATTCTTGATCTGGTCTAGTGATGCAAATAACTGACAAAATAGTAGATAATATATTGCATGGGAGACACTCACTTTCAAGTAAATGTAAGTGCTCAATTTTACACCCCCTCCACACACACACGTGCGTGCACAACATCACACATACTGCATTATCAGCTCACACACTCACAGTGCAGAGAGAACGCCGGCAGTATGTTCAATACTAGCGTGCTCATTGTAGCATGTCTCAATGACTAATCCTTATGTCTTAGCAAAAACCGATGGCTGAATCAACTACAGTGTGAAGGCATTCCCCTCTTTCTCTTCTCATTTTTGCTTGAATTTTAATGAAGACGAAGCAGGAGCTCCAATCAGAAGATGGGAGAGACCACTGGCAGTCAGACGGAGGGTGTCACCGATGGTATAGATGAAAAGCGGTCATAGCTTCCTCTCTTCCCGTTCCCCTCTCGTCAGCGTTCTCCCGTGGGTGGTACGACCTGGCAGATTACAAAACACCCCTCCCATGTGTCTCTCCACTCTCTGTGCCAGGGTGAGCCTACCGATCTTCTTCTGCTGGAGTGTGTGAGTGGAGTTAAGAGGAGTGAAGCAAGGTGGAGAAAGAGACATAGACAGTTAGCAAGAAACTGAGAGAGAGAGTAAGAAAGTATGAACGAATGTGTGTGTGAGAGATCAGAGCTGGGAAGCTCACAAAAACAACGGGACACAATCTACGCTTCCATCTGAAAAGATCATGAGAACATCTAAGGGGTAAGTACAAAAGACAAGCACACACAAACACGGACATGCCTCTACACACACACACACATGGTCATTCTCATTGTGTATGGTCTCATGCCCTAGGCCTTGCAGACCACAGATCCTTTATTTAAAGAGTGTTTTTGCACATGTGCAGAAGACTCTTCTAAAGTGCATGTGTCCTCTTTGCATAATGGTCTTTCATGTAATCGTGCTAACCTGTCCACCATTGTGACTTGCTAAGAACAGTATCTTCTCTGTCAGGCTGATGCTGCAAATGACAATCTGTCTTTTTAGCTTCCCTTAAACAATGAGACTTTTCAAAGATCCCCACAGGATTTTCATGTGCATTTGTGACTAAAGAAAGATACATCTCACCCTGTCGCTATACGATACATTTTTAAAAACGCCACAAACGCTTTCCAGAGATCACTGTGCAACCCTAAGAGACAAACAGCACCATTCACTGCAAAAATGATCAATTCACAAATAGAACTGGTTCACGCGCAAACACGTACACATGGACACATGCATGTTCAAATCCACACGCCTGCACATCATGTAGAGATAAAGCAGTAAGTGTAGGATTCTCAGGAGTCATTATAACCCTTCTTTTCTATCAGCAGAAAAAGGTAGAAGGCTGGGCAGCTCCTCTTTAGATGCAAAGAGTTTTAATAAGCCCTGCCCTATAGTGTAGACTGATCCATTCGAAAGCAAGTGAAGGGATATTACTGACACTCCACCATCCACGAGCACTCCCCCCTCTGTGCCCTAAAGACTGTAGTTTTAATGTGAGAAAATCTGGAAGGCCAATGTTTGTGTGACAGGAGCAGCCAGAGGTCAGGTGTGGTTGCGATGTGGTGCCACCAAATGAACCTTACCTCATTTGACTCAGGCTGACCAGCATACAAATGAATACTCCTTTAATTAAAATGTTATCTGTGCTTAAATTCATATTTAACCATATTGTGGGCATTGTAACGTTCCATGGAAAATGTGGAAAATCATATACTGTATGTGTGTGTGTGTGTGTGTGTGTGTTTGTGTGTGTGTGTACATACGTATGCTGTGAGAATGTCTTTGTGTCAGTGTATGTATTTTCAGGTAATGTATGTGCACTACGAGTGTGTGTGTTTGTCAGTGGGGGGCTTCATTAGTGAGCTGAAAACCCCTGCTACATCAGCCTGTGTCTCTCACCCGCGTCCATCCACACAGGAGGCGTCCACCTGACATTTCCTGCTCTGAGCTTTACTACAACACGAAAGGCCATTTACACTGATCAATGCAGATGTTCTTAAGAAATTTCTCCTACTAAACGTGTTACTTCATTTTAGAGCATTAGTGCATATGAAACTATTTTGAGCATAAATATACGTGTTAGACCTTAGACCTTAGCCTTAGACCATGCATTTAATATGTCGAATGATAAATGGTTCAAAATAAACCAAAAGGATGTACTAATGCTAAGATTGTTAAATTAAAACGATGATTTAGCATCGATGATTTTGCCATTATTCACACATATACATGTGTGAGTGTGAGTCGCTCATCAAAGGATGCAATCCTTGTATGATAATGGCTACTTGATGATGTAGGATGAGAAACTGCCTCATAAAGCAATAAGGTTCTGCCCAGGATGCAATATATTCAAATATGTCATTGCATGGTGCACTGAATAAATGGCCTTATTGTGGCAAAAACCGTCTAGCTGCACTACAACAATGATATGAGTGTGTTTGTGCCTTTAACTGCAAATGTACATTCATCACACCCTGACAAAAAAAACTTTCAGCATATTGCGACTTTTGGCAATTCCGTACGACGCACATAGGCCTGTTTCTCATTATGTTAATTGAAGATGACTCATTGACATCTGTCAAGGTTCATTTTAAGCCATGTTTAAATGTCACTTATATTACTCGCTGAATAAGACGTGATTTAGGTCTCTGCTCACACGCTCACTCATGTTTGCAGTATAGCATTTGCGCATTTCAGTTGCGCTCCATATGCTCACTGTGGCTTTGGGTGTGGTGCTGTACGCAAACAAATGCCGGTCTAACTGTGAGGATTTACCTAAGCTTATGTGTCTGCGTGCAATTGCGTAACGCTGTTGATTTTCTTGGAGGTAATTAACGTAATTTGTAAATGCGATGCTGCAAAGCGCAAGATGTATTTATGACAGTTCAACACAATGAGCAGCCAAACATGTATGACTGACTTTTATTCCAATGTCAATGACTAATGGTACACATTAAACTTTATTTTAATTGTACTGAGAAACAACACACAACAGCAAGATTTGTTTATATTTACTGTTTAGCTGTTCATATATCTGCTTCAGGGTGCAGAAAAATAGTATTTGTGGTTTTAAAATAGAAAGAGCAAAGCAAAGACAAAAAAAGACACACAGAAAATTTCCCACAGCAGTATTTCTGCACATATCTAAACGTAATATACTGAATAAATATATGAAGGAGCTGCTGGCATTGTTAATGATGATAGCATTATTCTATCTCTAGAAGGCGAAGATCTCCCTGTGGATGCGCTCACAAAATGGCCGTAGAGACAGAGCTGCCCACAGGCTGTGTGATTGACAGAAAATTCCTGCGAGAACTGATGTGCACTATATGGTGAGCAGCTCGGGAAGCGTGTGTAGGCAGAAGCACCGCCACGCCAGGAACGTTCCTCGTCTTTGTTCTCGAAACCGTAACCGGTAACAAAGGCAGTTAGAAAGCAATTAATTTGATTTTCTAATGAATGCATTACTGTTCTGTCTGCATTTGTGCAATGCAAATCACATCAGATGCGATATAAAAACGTGGGGAGATACATGCACACGTAAAGCGAACAAGTGCGTTGTCTGCTTTGTGTTCTCAGTGTGGAGGTTTTATGATTGATAGATCATGTTTAAATGCTAAACTTAACGATCAAGTTTACCTCTATTTAGTAAACAGTTAAAATGGGTAATTTTGTAAATACCAAATAATCATTATTCACAAACTGATAAATGGTCACATACTACAGCAGAGATTATTTTGCTTAAGTTTATTTTTTAATGCAAAAACATGTATTGAAACTTACAAGTGAATAAAATAAATGTTCACTAACATTTTATCTAACAATAATTTATTACACATTCTGTTAAAACCTCACAGTCAACATTATTCAACATTAAAATGATCAAATTACAAAATGATTAAACTACCATATTAATTCAGTCATAAATCACCAGACAATCGCACGTCTCACCAATTGTATGAAGTTGTCTAGCAACAGTAATTACACTAACAAGCTCATTTTAAATAATCTTTCATTCGACAATTGTGTCTTTAAGAAGGCAGCCGTTAAGAGCATTTAGGCAATGCAGTATAGAAAACCCCTAATTGCATTCTCAGCTGCAGAATATTGATTTGAGACAAGTCATTATTATTAGCGTCAATGAAGCGATTATGAATAAACCCTGTACATGCAGGAAAGTATTGGCATGTATTATTCTATTGGTTAATCCTCAGTTTAGCACAGCAGTGACTAGCACTCGTTAATACAAAATTCTATTCAGTGGCACAATGATGCAGATATCAGACAAAAGGTTCTCATGTGAGCAAATGCCCAATACCAGTGCTGATTAGTCTTTTAAAGAGATAACTCCCATCCCCCTCCATACATCCCTATCTGTGTATGTCTCTCTCTCTCGCTTATTTTTCATTGATTGGTTTCCTATGCCGGAATTAGCCTCCCATTTCCGCTCCCTCCTACTCGTTTCTTTGTCGCTCTATCACATTATCCATAGTGTCATTGACATAATATTTGTCCATAGACAAAGCAATACAACATGTAGTACATATGCTATGCTATGTGTTTGAATAATAAAGCAGTGTTTACCCTCCTGTTGTTATAATATGTATTTCTCCCATACATACATTTTGTGGTTTAATAGCACTCAACAAAATGAATAAAAAAACATTGTTGATACTATAAACTATAAAGAAATCCCAGTAGTCAGCTGAACGGGGGGCTTTTCTTTCATGTGTCTGCTCTCGTGAATTCTGACATTCTCATTCATGTTAAAGCCATACAGACAATATTGCATGTAATGGCACTTTTAAAAGTTAATAACAGTACAGAGAGGGTCATTGTGTGTGTGTGTGGCATCTGTGTTCCCCGAGGGGCTCGTAAAGCAGATGTGTTCTATATCCACATCTCTTTGATGGCGGGTTGTAGAGCTTTTCTACACGTTTGTTTCTCCTTCGTTCACTCGCATGCACCAGTGCACGGATGCATGGACATGCTTGTGCTCAGGCGTGCGCATGCACGCGTCATGTGACTGCACTGATGTCTCTCTGGAGTTCTTTGTGCGGAGCCTCTTTCACTGTCATACACACACATGTTCCTGTACGCGTGTACGTACTCTGTTGCTCCTGCATATCTGCACACACACACACACACACACTGCGTGGGCTTTGTGTGGGTGGAGAAAGTGGAGAACAATGATGGTGCTCTTGTCTGTCTGGTCGCTCGTGTGAGAATGTGTATACCTGTGCTTGTGAGTGTTTGCGAGACGCCGGTATTGTGATACTAAGGTAAGCACTTCTATCAGTTCTGTTTCGTTTATACTTATTGTATATTTTATTGTAAGATCCTTTGAATTTGTTAAAGATATGCTTTCTGAGATGCTACACATGGTGTGTTATTATATTGCTCGCATCCTTTTGTTGAGCATGTTATTGCATGTTAAATCAATTATAAAACCTTAAACCAAATTCAGTTTGAATTTACATTAGCTTAGTGAATCTCAATCTCAAGTGACTTCCTTTGTCTTTACACCACCCACTTCCCACGAGACCATGTGATTCTTAAGTTTAAGACAGAATATTGCTCTTATGGTAGTGTATTTGTTGCAAAATACTATAAGCTAAAATTGAGATTCATACAGTTTTTATTTTAAATTCCTTTACTATTCTCCATCCTCTCAGTTCATGTTTCCGTGACTATAAGTGCAGGCGTCTTGCATTCATTCATTCTTTTTTTGTATGATGTTAAGAACAAACCGTGTCGCTGGTTGTAAAACACTTCCTAAAGACCCACATTCCATCACACTCTTTTACGGAGGAACAAGTCTGCTCTCTCTCTTTCTCTCCTCCACTTCTCCCTCCCTTCATTGTCCTCTTCTACTGCCTGCCGGAAATGTGCCGAATCCGTGCTCGCCTATTTCCATATCAAAAGGTGAGGCATCACCACAGGAGTTATTGGCGGGAAATTTCAGTAATTATTATGACAAGGATAATATTAGCTCTGTTTAAAACATAACTGGGTTAAAAGAGCGTTGTGATTGAGATTTAATTGAGCTATTTTTATAGGTTTTTACCTTGGTTTTATCTGCTCATAGCTCAACCAGCTGTAAGAGCCATTATCAGAGGCTTTTTTCCACTTTTAGATGCCTGTGCCAGAATTGCTTTCAGCTGTGAGGAGATGTTGTGCACCTTCTTATCATGAGAACAGGACTGAGTCTAAAACACTACTTACACTAAGATATAGAGTGCAGTAGCAAACAAATCCCTTGATTGTGGTCATGTGGACTCAAATATAATTGTTATGGATGTTTGATGTCAATATCGCTTTATTGTTTTGCAGCCAGAATTTTAACAACAGAAAAAGGTTTGGTGCTTTTTGCCACTTAAAGTGACCAATGTCCGCCCACTTAAATAAGAAGAACTTTTTGATTGATGTTTACAGCGATCAATCACAATTAGTTTTTGTTTTCAAGTGACGTTTCGGGGCAGCGTTATCAGAAATATATGCGAGTTGATACAGTACAATAATGTTGGGGAAAAATTAAAGACAAAAGAAACAGACAAAAAATTAAAAACAAAAGATAAAAAAAAAATTGTGCGTAGAAAATATGTAGAGCCTTTAAATACAGTAAAGTCAGTCAATCAGATTAGGTCTTTTGCAATGTTGTGTGCAACATGAATCAGACAGTAACTGAGAAACTATGGGTGGTCTGTCATCTGAGGTTGAGACTAATTCATGAAGGTGTCTTAGTAGAGCAACCACAGGTGTAGTCTACCCCATTACCCTTTCTCATGATTCAGTATAGGAAGCATGTCTGGTCTGACAAGTGGGGAGGGAAACCAACATTAAGTGTTTGGTGACGACCGAGGCTACGAACATTCTGAAAAAACACTAATCATCCAGATCATGTTTTCTTTTATGACCTCACATTGTCATAAAAAATGTACAATTTTGTTTAGGGATGACTGGGTCAAATTGTCACAAATTTAATACAGTTTTAAATTAGATAAGGGACACATATAAAATGTGTACTGTCACAGGGCCTGCAGGAACAGGCTTGGAAAAGAACAGTCTAATGAAACAAGAGAGCAAGGAAGCTACTTCGTATATTTTTAGAAATACTTCAATTTGAAATACTAGAAATGGTGAACTGTCATTTAGCATATTAAATAAATAAAACTATACTACTGTCTACATTAGTCTGCTGTGTAACCCATCATACAATCTCATGCAGTACCACAATACAAATTTAGTAGATGGAATTACCACGGTACTGCGATTTATACCACAGTACTCAGTATTGCCATATTTATATTTAGTGGTATTTATATTGTACTCCCTAGTAGTACTCCAAAGAATAACAATACAATCAAGTACAATCAAGATAAATCGAGTACAATCCATCGAGTACAATCAAGATAAATGTTTTTATATATTCTCACATGTACCATACCACTAAATAACACAGTACTCTGTGCATGTCAGAAAACATTGTAATGTCCATTGTTTTAGTCAAACAATGGTAGCTATTTTTTCGTAAGCTACGTGTTTTGATTATTAAGGTGGAAAATGTGCTTACCTGTTGTACTGCCACTCGTTTAACCTGCACACGCATGGGTTGATAACAGTAAAGATGTTCTTTAGCACTGGCAGATAACAGAGTGTGTTTCAGGTCAGTGTTCAGTGATTTCTGTGTAAATATTCACATCTAGTGCATTTGTTCCTGGTGTTCAAAAGTATCACGTTTACGCTTTACTGCTTCAAACACGCAAAACAATTTAAATAGGGAGAACATTTTATAGAATAAATATATTGTTTTATAATTTGACTGAACCTTTAAAATTACTTTTATCAAAAGTTTTACTTTGTACTATTATTCATGCATTTATATAAAAATGAAATATATTGTGGGCCACTGCATAAATCTCATTGTCCATGTATTATATAATGAACACTATTTTGTTTACACATTAAACCAAACAATATGCACATAGTATAGTACCATTTTATCATAGATCACAGACTGACTAGATTCATGTGATGACTGCATGCCCCTTTTATGAAATATATATGAGAACACTACTCAGAATGCTTTACCATATTTCTCAGTGCTTTGTAGTTCACAGAGTCATCAGTCCTGTGTTCAGTAGAGTGGAAGAATTTGGCGTGAACTGTAGACACATCCTTATGTGAACTCAATCTCTCCCTCCCCTCTGTTCATCTCTCTTCTCCTCCATCCGCTCCCTGGGCTTGCATTTCCACAGCTTAACATACTACACAAGAGTCAGCAGCTTAGCTCACACAATAAGTGACGACTTACTGTTTTATTAGGAGCTACCTTAACAGATGAAAGTCTATTTGGACCTAGAATTTTTTACATTTTGGGGGGAGGGGGTAGTAGAGCATTATTAATGTATTCATTCATTTATTAATTTAGCTATTTTGTCTTGAAAACATTTTGGGTTTTTTTACAAAAAATGAATTTTTATGAACAGGTTTAAAGAGTTTTTCTGCACACTACTCTCAATTTGCCCGACCTGTCGATGTTTATGCATAGAAAATTGTATTGCCAGTGCATAAGAGGATTAAGCAGTGTGCTGTCAGTAAGAGTGTGACACTGGGATTATGACACGAGGATAATTGGCATTTTTCTTAGAATCTCAGAAGACAAACCATGATGGCAATAATGACACTGTGACCACTTAAGCCAAAAAGACAAATAAAACCTACATTAGGTTGAAATAGCGGGATTAATTAGCATATTTTTATGTTACTTTTTCTGTATGAAGCAAGAATCAGAAATTATTTTACAACCGGTCGCTGTGACACCTCAACTGTCTGGCCTCTATTATCCCCAGAAGAGCTTTTAATATGTATAAGACCTGAAAATCACTGATCTGAATTCAGCAGACTCAGTGCTCTCCTCCTGGCTTCAAACTGACTCTTTATATGTATGAAAACAATCACACATTCGTATTTGTCCAGCACACAGTTAAACTTCCCAGTTCAGTCATTCAGACATCAAGCACATTAGATGCTGTTCTGCACAGACATACGTGACACAAGGGCTTGCAGCAGTAGTCTGCAGAGTCTGTTTTCCACAGGACGACATTGCTTGTGCCCGTGGCAGTCTTAACTTAAATGGATTTCACACCCATACCTCCTCAGTGGGGGATTTTCTGCTGCTGGGCCTGAACTTAGCCACAAACTGTCAGCAATTTTACATTCACTGCTTGTGGGTAACAGATGCTGCCTTTCCGTGAATTCTTACTGCAGGGACTTTAGAAAATATGGATTTTTTACTTATGAAAAATAATCACTTCACACCATCAACAGTTTAATTAGTCCACTAAAAGTGCTCTAATAATGTCCAACAATGTCCTAACATACTTAAACATATGTACATATATACATATACATATGTACGCATACATTTAAGGATTTATCATTTTTATCCTTAACATCCGTCACATCTCTAATGATGTGTTATGTTTTTCAGTATTGATTTTTTTCATATTTCATTTCAAGCATCTCAAACACTGCTGTGTGCTTTGTAATCTCTGATCAGTTATCTTTCATAAAGCTGTATTAGCAGCAATATTGCTTCAGATGGAAAGACACTGAGGGGCATTTTGTACAATTTTAAATTGTAAAAAAAACTGTTATGAATAATTTTCACAATTACGTTTATGGTTATTTAACTTTTTGTTTAGATTAAATTTTATAATTGTTGATCTTAATTTTATTCAGTTTTAAATATGTAATATTTTTGTCATAAATTTTAAAATTGAAAGTTTGGAACTGGTAAAATAATATCTATACATTGCCTAGCACTATAATATAACCTTATTATAAAAAACATTATATAATGAATAATTTTAAAAATCTGTTCTGAAAGTCTGTTCTGACAACCCGATACATCCACCCTAGTGTACAAACAGACACATGCATTACAACAGAGGCCATTTTGATTCTCTTTGATCATTTCACACAGTCACATACAAACACACACGTTCACATACGTGCACACACAGGATTTATAAATTCAGGATTTTGTAATTCCCTCTCTCAGACTTCACTTGAGCCCTGCCAGAGTGGAACTTTACAGTAGATTTGAAATGAAAATAATCCCTTGAGTGTCAAGGGCTCCAGAAGAGGACAGAGATGAGGAAGAGTCTTATCTATGGAAGAGAAAAGCAGGTTTAAAATGGTAATCGCTCTTTCTGTTACCGTTGTCTTTTCACATTTTACACTTTCTGCGCTGTGTGTCTCTTCATTTGTTTTAATCCCTTTTCTCAGTATTTCTCAGCAGAATATACAGCACAGCATTGAACTGCTTACAGACTAACAAGACACACATTCACAGTCACACTGTATGTAGAACGTGGTGTTGATCTAGATAATTATATGTACTGACCCAGTAACTGCAGAGGTGGACTAGTCTGTATGACAAACTATATTTTTACATGATTTATAACAGGCAGCAGTCATTTGGCTCATGCCCCTGGGCTTCACAATAATTCTGTAAAATTAAAGTCTCCTTTTTGGATGCTCCAATTACCCATCCTAATTTTTAAAGGTTGTGAACAGATTTTTTTATCACCATCCAGTAACTGTAGGCATTTCTCTTCTCTGTGAGAGCTGTAGAGAAAGACCTCAATTAAAATAATCAGTGTGAATGTATTAATTGTGATTATCCCTTCAAAACTGTAACTCATTCATTTACAATGATCACTCACTCACTCATTTGATTATTTTTATGATCATTAGACAAAATCAACAGGCATAAATGTCTTTGTCCTTGCAATAATTATGTTAACATAAGTCATTTTTACAATCAACACAATTGTTCTCATAAATAAATCATAAAACTCTACAAAAACAATATCTGCTGATGTTTCCTGGAGTGAAAGTACTGAAGTCTTCCAGATTAAATCAGCACACAGGAAGCTGGTAATTATCTGAAAGAGAGAAGGTTAATGTACTATACACTTAACCGCCTATCAGCCTGTAGCCCACACCAGAAAGGATCTTTCAAAGCCAGTAATGGGTTTCTATGAAGTAATCATGTGCTCATAGAGGAAGAACAGCTGTGCTAGAGCATCTAGCTACTGAGAGTGTGGTGTGTTTGACTATTGAGCTCCACTTTAGGTGTTTCATGCTGTGTGTGTGTGTGTGTGTCCGTCCTGCTCTTCTATACATTCAATGGAATGCCAAAAATAAACAACACAGATGTGGTAACTGTGCCAGTATTTATAAAAATCATCTATTTATCTATCTAAACGTTTATTTGTTTGTTTTATATATTGTCTGTAAGTCAGTCCAGTCATCTTTATATTGTAAAATTATCTCTAATTCATCATTAACTAATTATTTTTATTAAAAGTTTTCAGAATTTCAATTCAATATCAATAACGGCGGACATGCAATAAACTTATTACTGCAGATTTATTTCAAAATTAAAGTCATAATTTTATTTTAGTGGGTTTTTTAAAGTGTGGTTAATGTAACTGATGCTTCCATTGAGGGAACACTAAAGAAACACAGAACAATATTTCATATTCATGATAAGATGAATCATTGCAATGTGAAATATTACATGCTCACAAATCCTAAGTGTTTTGCTTTATTTTTTCATGAAGTTATAGCCTGACTAAATCATTCATTTGATTGCACAAGTGCGAGTTAGTTTGTCAGCTTTTGTCCTTGGATCAGTTAGTCAATTAATAAACAGTCGGGTCAGAACAGCAGCAAGCAGTCAGCTGCAGAAATCCATAATCATAAGTGTAATCATATGAGTTCAGTCTGATAGCGAGCAAGGTGATTAATGACTGTTAACTTTAAAGAACGAGTCTGGCTGCTAACTTTTGGGTGTGTTTAAGAGGTTAAGATTAATGAAAAGCTAAAACTTAAAAGACTAATTTGATAAAATTACCTTCTACTTGTACTACTATGTACCATTTCAACATATACTACGTATATGTCGCACAATACGTATACTATATGTTGCACTATATGTATACTATACATAGCATTATCACATAAGAAGGAGTGTTCATCTGTAGTTTTATTTCTTTATCTACAGTAGAGGTTGCCCCTATGCATGTGTGTGGGAGTTTGAAAATGCTCTCTTAGAGATTTTCCTCAAGATTTCTGTGCTTCCAGATAATTTCATGCAAATGTAATCTTTTATTTAAGATTAGTCAACTGAATCTCCCTTAAGAAATTGAAATTGTACTTTAAGTATTTTTAACAAACTAACAAAGATTATTATTTTTTTGCTTTGTCTTATATTTTGACTCTTTTATATTTTTGACTCTTTTTATTTTGACTTTATTATTTGATCATTCTATGTATTTGTATTTATAAAGACAATTGGTTCTATACAAACTTTATATAATATTATATGTAATATTCAATTCAATATACAATACAATATCTCCTCTGTGATGTTTTTTTTGCAGAAGTCAGAAAGGTTCTTCCTGAATGATGTTGGGCACGACCATGTAATCCTTCCTAAAGTGTAAGTATAATGCAAACATAATGTTTCATGTTTTCCAGATCTATAATATTATTATTTCCAATTACCACATAATATTAACCCATTTGTGTCATTGTAAATTTCATATAGAACTGATGTAAATGATAAGCTTGTGTTCTTGCTGTTCATGTTTACATCATTACAAAGCGCAGCTGGATCAGTATTAGCAGACACTGAACCTCAAACTGAGCTTGTTCTTGTGTGAGATCAGTGTGTCATCGTGAAACTTGTCAGAGCTGCACTGAGGAAAAGTAACTACATCCTCTTTGATGCATGTAAATGCATGTAAACACACTGCAGCAATATCAGCACAGGATAAAATAAACACAATTTTACCCAATAAAATATAAATGATTCCTGACTGCACCACAAACATGCTTTCAGATTTATTTGTGTTTCAGACCCAGTTTTTTTAATTTATGCAGTATGTTGGGTATGAGAGTTTAAAAAATCAGCAGTTAAAACTTTATAATATAGTCTATATTAAAAATGTACATTTGTATGGAGGCTTTCATTAATCAAACATGTTTTTATGTCAAACTTGTGCAAAAAGCACATGAAAAATGCTTTATATATACATTCAACTTCATTCTTATTCATCTTGAATAAAAGACTGTTTTTGCATTATCATCCCTTCAGTTCCTACAGCTGTGCAGCACTGATGTCCGTTATGTAGTCCAGCTGTATTTCCTTTCCTCTCTTTGTTAAGAGTGACAGGTGGAAGAGTAGCCACGTGCCTGTTGTGTCACTGTGTGTGAGAGTGAGTGTGTGTCTTTGAATGCTGTGAAAGCAGCAGGCTGGCATGCCAATAGATCTTTTCAGCAAACGTAACCCTGACAGCATGTCGTCTCCCTTTCATTTCTTTCATTCCCTCTTTCCTCTCTCTACTTGTGCTGTTCACCATTAATCAGATTATCAGTCCTTTTAGTCTTCTGCTAAATCTTCCTGCTTCCTGTGATTAATATGTTCTGTATCTTTATCATCAGTTGAATCTAAACTGCTAACCGATTTATTTGTATTATGTAGTTCAGTGCATTACATTTTAAACATTATTTATTTCAAGTCATTACATGCTGTCAGGTAAATAAATATTGTTGGTAGCAAATGGTTCCATCCATGACACAAATTATTAGTCTTCATGAAAAGCTTAGAAGGTTGACAGTTTTGAGTAATTCAGATGTAAAATCTAGTAGATACAATGTGTATTGACATTTTTTTTAAAACTTTCATGTGAAGAACAAATTCAGATTATTATGAAGGTGTAACTGTAACCCTTCAACATGTTCAGTTAAAGATTAAACAGAAAATTATTTTCACATTTAGAAACACAAGCACAGTTTTCAAAGACAATTCTTAAGTATAAATCTTGCAAGATATAAATATACAATATAAGTCTGTAATAGAATATAATTATTTAGTGAATTTTATTGTAATTATTCACTACAAAATTAAAATACAAGACCAGAGATTGTGTAAAAGTGTAGAATTGTTTGACATTCGTAAATAGCATTTCATTTTTTTCAACAGTATATTATGCTTTTACAAGAAAACTTTTCTATTCTCATTTTAAAGCATCTATTAAAAATTAAAAATGTAACCTTTAATTTATAATTTGTTAATATATTGTTTGCTTAATGTAGTTTCCCTGTTCATTTTTAAAAAAGGTCCCTCAAAAATGTATTATCTGTTTCAATGTTTTCAATACGTATTAAGTATTCACAAAACCTTTTCTAAAACATTTAGCATAATTTCTGATTTTTAACGTTTTCTCCACTCAAAATGCACAATGCACATTCATTAAGTATCCTTACAATATTCACACCAGAACAAATGCCCTTTTGAACCAAAAATGTAATGGCCCTAAAATGAAACCATTCAACCACCAATCATTAGTAACTTATTAGACGTCATTAGCCGTAAAAGCTAATAATTACATAATGGGATTAATGTTATGTGCCTTGTACATTATGTTAAAGTGGCGCTTATCTTCAGCTCCGCCCCTGTCTGCAGTCTCCTGTCAATCAAAATCTAGTTCTACAGAATGACTGATTGTATCATGTACCGAGCAGCTCAATAGAGGTGTGCTGTATGGATTTTTTAATAGCAATAATGATTGGCCAAGCTTGGGATGGTGGAGGCGGGGTGACTGGAATGGCTGCAGAATGACTTGCATTTTGTGAATCCTACAGGGAGGCTCATAATCATATCCGGATTAATTAGCACAAAACGACTTTTAAATGGAATTTCTCAGGCATCCACTGAAAGTCTGTTTGCTCAATTCAAGCAGTATATGAACAACTGTCCCATTATCTGTTTATTTTAAATGTAAAATACACTGTTGGAGTAAAATACACTTTTTTATTTCAGGGAGTGTCCTTGCACTTTAAAAG
The DNA here is from genome assembly GCA_036877625.1 of Ambastaia sidthimunki. Taxonomy (NCBI): domain Eukaryota; kingdom Metazoa; phylum Chordata; class Actinopteri; order Cypriniformes; family Botiidae; genus Ambastaia; species Ambastaia sidthimunki. Next base: position 16,572 of record JAZGTK010007796.1, read on the forward strand.
CATTAAATACCATTAATACTTTACAAAGTTCACACATTTAAATGTAAATGTGAATGATGACAATTCTGTGATCTCATGTTGTATAAGTTTGTTTTTTCATACTTGTGGTGTGTTAGTCATGAGAGACTTTTGTAGTCTGATCTGATAGTAAAGTATTAAAGTTTGGCTGCCTCCTTTTAAGCTTGCCATACTATTAAACACATTACAAAAAACTTCTGTAAATAGTACAAATTACAAAAAAACTACAATTAAAATTGCAACCAAAATCTTTCTACTCCTGCGTTTTTTCCCTTCCTTTTATTTCTTTTCCTTCCCTTTCCTTTTTTGTACTTTGTATAAAAGTGCAACACCAGTATCTCTTCTGCACTTCTTTTTACCCCAGTTCACTTAAATAAATAAAATTCGCTGTAATTGTAAGGGCTGTGGCATTGCTGTTCTCATTGTACGACATTCTTATGCTGCATGAAGCCCAATGTAAAGAGAAACACTTTCTCTTTCTCTCTGTGTCTCTCTAACTGCAGTGCCACGCCTGCCCAACACACAAATCAGAGGTCTGAATTCAGACATGCCCAGATAATCCTCAGCCTGCTAGAAAACTAGTTACGAATTAATCTACTGTCATCTAAGCATGTGTCAAAGAATATTGTTTACGTAATAGGTAGGTGAAGTGACAAGATACTATCTCTAGCATTTAAAGCCGAAATGGAGTAAATGTAGAATTTAGCAATGCTAACCATTTCAGGGCACACAGCAGTGTGTAGAGTGTGAAGACAGCCATTTTGTCTCTATAGACTGTCTCTTACTTTGAAATGGGAAACAGCCATACAGTGTGGAATAAAAATGGTTTCCATTTATCTTCCTGTGTTCCTTTTATTTAAATATCATACTTACTGATTATTGATAGATTTTATCTTCAGAATCTTACATTCTCAATTATTATGATCTTACTAATACTTGAGAAAAGTATTGAGAGAGAGTTATGTCTCATTGTTACACACAGAACGCATTGTAGCAGACTACCACTGCATTACAAACCTTTAACGGATAGTCTGGATAGTCTCACAGCCATCAGAGAAGACAGTTTGTGTGCGTGTTTGTGGTTTGTCCATCTGCAGAGCAGTCGTTAAATGAATGCGGCAAGATTCAGCCCAGTAGCTCTTCACGAGACTCTGCTACTCTTTATAATGAGAACACTGCCTTGTTGCCTACAACTGGTATATCTGCTGTGAGCTGTAGCAAGTGTGTGAGTGTGATTATTTGCATAGCTCAATTCTCTTTTATAAATTGAATTTTACACGTATTTACTTTTGGTTGTTTGGATTGATGACCACTAGAAGCTAGAAAATCTGAAATGCTGATGTATGTTGGTGAGTCACAGCAATTTTCCCTGGCTTGATCGTTTAAAACAATTTACTGGTCATGTTTACAGTGAAGTGTACTGCTAGTGTGTCCTAACACTAACATTAGCTTGAATCAGCAATCAAATTAAGCAGTAACATAACATTAAACATACAGCAGTTTGCTATGTTTGCATTTACTCATTTGAATATATTGAGTTTTGCAAGCAACAGCTTCTGGCCTCTTAGATGTCAGTCAAAAGATTTTTTTTTACCGCTAAAAGTCGTTTGGGAGATTAACTGATCTTTTCTGCTATTGGTGCAGTTTGCCTTCGGCAGCTGTGGAGAGTTTGATAAAAGTTTTAACTGAATTGGCTTTAAAAAAAATACATCACATAACACACTTGTTTATTTACCCAAATCTAAACAGAGGGCCATATCATGGATTTTGGTATAAACTATTAGATTTATCATAGTTTTGTTATATAAAGCTACTACAAGCTAATCCTAAAGCTAATCACTGTAGACTAATCCTAAATGCTAAAAACCTTTATAAAGGTTTTGTCAGATTGTACTAACGCCTATGGATGAATATGTCCACAAAATGTATGTATGCATACACAGATGCAAAATACAATTCTCAAAAAACAATGTTTCTCTATCACTGTTTTGTTTTTTGTGTATGTTCCATGTACCGCATTTCATCACTCTACATAAAAATAATATTTAAGACTTGAAATGTATCTAATGAATCTAATCAAATATTGCAAAGCGTCTTTCTATTATGGTTGTATTTGCACCATGCGCTAGTCAACTCACCAGCACTAGTCAGACAATGGCAGACGCTCAGTCCCGCTCTCCCTGTGTTGGTGTGATTGTATGATTGATCCTTCTGTTAGGTCTCCTGCTGGGATCTGAAGATATGTTTAAACTGCTAAGCAGAGTCCCAAAATGTGGGCTGGGTGGGCCAGCGTTCTGCTGACAAAGCTGTCAGCAAGGCTCAGGAGGAATGGGCCCGTCTATCAGAACTTTGATACTAACTCTGCCATGTTTGAGGAGGGAAAGTCTG
>JAZGTK010007797.1:0-18973 GCA_036877625.1 Ambastaia sidthimunki
ATCGGGGAGGCGGTGAGTTTGTCCAGTGGCGTCCGATGTCGGCAGAGGGAAGAAGAGTTGAGGCAGGACAGACAATTGGGGATGAAACTGATCTTTGTTTCTATATGAGAGTTTAGAACTGTAGGCTATACGTGCTATACTTAGCGCGGAGCATCCTTGTCAAGATCACCCTCTCAGAAATTGGTCTATGAAATAGATATCTGCTAAAGAAGTGTATCCATTTAAAGCTGAAAAACAAATATCCCCTTTCCCTAAATCTGAGGCAATATAATACCTCTTGAGAATATGCTGCCTACCAATAAAGTACTATAAAAAAATATATTGCAAATGCAACTGAATTGCACATCATTTTGAGTCCTGAGCATTTAAGCAGATGTCTGAGAAGTCACCACCACAATATCAGCATATCAAATCATGGACGCAAAACATAGTGTCAGAATATGGTCTCACCAAACAGAATTGTGCTTTAGGTTCAAGTTCCTCTGGTGCTCTCTTTGCTTTACCCTGCATGGGGGGATTTAAGGGTTGAGAAGGGCAGAGGGGAAGTGAGGAGAGGCCAGTGCAAAATGAATGAGTGTGAAAGGTCACAGTGGAAAAAATGCAGTGGAAGTGCTTGCGGCTAACTCCATATGCTCTGCTGCTATCATACATCACGACTCGGCTGAGCACAGAGGTTCAGCACTCACACCCCACACACACTGAAGACGCAACATTCATTAGATAAAAGGCTTAACTTGTTGACATAGGGAGGACATTCATCTTGGTTGTGGAGATGTCAAGGTGCATGAACAACCGGCTTGCAAAAAAAATAAAATAAAGGGCTTCACTCAGTTTTTAGATTTGAGAGAGAATTCCAAATGTCTTTGCTGTGGCAGTCCTTGTACGACTGGCAAAAGTGACTGCAGAACTTCTGCATCCTCTGAAAGCCTCTTGCGATTTAACAATCTAAAGCTTTACATTCAAAGACGTAAAACTCCAGAAAGCTCCACCTATAGACCGTTTTCATAACCATTTAGAGTAGTGAGCGTGCCAAAAGACTAATTAAACAAGCCCATGCAAGAGCAACCAAATATAGCTTCATAAAACAGTCATATATAAATCACTCTGACAAAAACTAGAGCACTCAGATAGTGGTGCCAATCCATTCACCAGAAAAACAAAAGCGACAGTAAAATTATCCTTCAATTAGAAATTTTACTCAGTTAAGTGAATTCAGCCAAAAATATACTTAAGTAAAAATGTACAATATTAAATTCAAAAATTCAAATTCAAAAAACGACCCACTGACATTACATTTACATTAATTGCTTTCACTCAAGGTGAGTGACGATTAACCTTTAGCCAATGGACAAAGAGCTGGTCTTTTGTCTTGATTGGTGAGGTTGTGAAGGCCCCGCCCCCAAGTCCTATTCTGTTGTGTTTGTTAGTAGTAATGTAAGATGGAAGAAAATAGTGCAAACATTTAATAAGTACGATTTAAGTGTAAATTAAATTGCAAGGAGTAAAATAAATATTATTTTTTCTTTGAAAATGTAATTAGGTAAAAGTACAAGTATTTAGTTTAAATCGAGTAAAGTACAGATCCACAAAAACAATACATAAGTATAGTAATCAAGTATAATTACTCAAGTACTTTACACTTCTGGTCTCTGTTGTTCACATGTTTTCATCTACTTCTATAGGGAGTTTGATAAATACTGTAGATTCCGTGACAGTTCACTGCATGGACCAGGATTGTTGCTATTAACTGGGTCACAAATACCGCAGCTGGATTCTAGCCAGGCCATGTTAAAAAGTCAGTGGAGAACATCAAGCATATTTTAGCGTAGGGTGGGTAGTGTATAGCTTCTTGTTGACACAGGTTAAGAGACTTCCATCAACGATTCATCTTTAGTGAAAGGCATAATAGAACGGCATAAATAAAATTCCAGTGGCTTTTATCTCTAAATTCTTAGTGATTGTTTATTATCACAGTTTTTCCCCTGTTGTTTTGACATGAAATTAATGCATGTTTGAGGTAAAAGTTAGAGCCACAACCTGGTGATTGGGACACATGACTGACTGTATAGATTGCACAGATGTCAAACAGTGTAAACTGTGTACAGGAATAAACATCTGCAGATGCTTCTGTTCCTCCCAATCAAAACAGGCGTCTGGATGCCAACCTGATCATGGAGGTCCCTGCAAGGACCCTCTCTGGCATGCGTTCCCTTCGCCACCTGTGGCTGGATGACAATGCTCTGACAGAGATCCCCGTGAGAGCGCTTAACGACCTCTCCTCCCTACAGGCCATGACCCTGGCCCTAAACCGCATCACCCACATCCCAGACTCCGCCTTTAGGAACCTCTCCAACCTGGTTGTGCTGTAGGTATCTGTTTGTGACTTAGTCAACTAGGATTCAGCATCCTTTGGAACAACATTTCTTCTATATAATCAAATCCCTAGCCTACTGCTTAACCCCAACTATAACCTACTCCCAGAATTAAAGGTAAAAGGAGCTCAAAGCCTTAAGAATGTTATTAGAATATTGGCACTAAGCCTGATGCTAACTTAACTCTAAAATATGATTGGTTGATTAAAATGTTGCTGCATAATCAAGAAAGAAATTCATTCAAGAACATGTCTTAGCTGAGTAAATCAAATTGTTCATGTACGATTGTTCCTGTACAAGTATAAAGGAATATTGACAGATAATAAAACAAAGAAGTTGAAACACATGCTTTGATTTGATCGGACACCACAAAAATCCTAACATCTTTGAATTACAAACCAGTGAAATTATAGTGTGGGTTAAGTTTATATCATCCGCCATCAGTTTACATTAATGTGAAGCAATGTGCACAGGTGTCATTTCACAGATTTGTTTTGATGTTGACAATAATCCTAATGAATGTTTGCACATTCAGGCATCTTCATAACAACATGATCCGGACTCTGGGACAGAACAGCTTTGAAGGACTGCACAGCCTAGAGACTCTGTGAGTAAGATAATATTTTTGCAGTGAAAGATTATAAACAACATTATAAGAACTTCCTGTTTTAAATACAAACACATCCTTGATCTGTATTGATATTTTTTTATCACTAAAAATATTAAATATATGAAAATATATAAATTAAAAAAAGTTTATAAATAAGTATATACATGATTTATGTAAAATGTAAATATAACTCTTACATGTTTTTAACACATTAAAATGTGGCATTAATGATGCAAGATGCTAAAATGCAGTAAATTGTGACACAACAGCCAGTATTATTGCAGTATTATTGTAGTAATAAATTTCAACCCCTTTTTAAACAACCCTTAAGTCTACAGACTGACAAACTCCATTGAAAAATGGCTGTGGACCATACACTAGTGACTACTTACAATCATATAGAAATAAAACAAACTGTATATTGATTTCTTAAGTCTCTTTCTGTAAAATCTAATCCACAATGCTGTTTGCATTGAAAAAATACTATCTGTAATGCCAAATAGCAAATATTTGTGTATGCAATTCAATTGAATAATTCATTGGCATATAATTCATTTTATGCAAATGTGTTATTGATTGTAATTTATATCAGAAAAAAATGTATAAATAGAAGCATCATGATATTATGGGTAAAGTTTTACAATTTTCATATTCCAGCTGGACACGCTTTCTACTGGATTCAGGCTCTGTTATTATATATTCAGCTTTCAGCATTATTATGTATATAGCACTGGGCCTGGTACTGCAGATTAAAATAAAATGATGAGGAGGCCTAATAAATACATGAGAAACGCTATTAAAATTCATGAGAAATTTTCAAAGGGGCCTGAGAACCAGAGCCAGCATATATTTGCTAATGTATAAAAGACATTACATAGACAGTACTGTGAAAGCTTGGCTTTAAAAGAATAAGCATATGCTGAAGTCATGGTGGTCTCCAGGATACAAAGAGGTTCACACCTGCTTTTTAACAGTCTGCTGAAGTGCTAAAGATCACGTGTTCCTATTTACAAGAAGAATTTCAGTCTGCACACACGGAGCTGAAACCCTAATTTGAGAGCGATTGCTGAAAACCATGCACTGAAACTACTGTGAAAATGATCAGCTTGACAAATTTCACTTTTAAAGAAAGATTTCTTTCATTGAGGTCATACTAGATCTGAACTCATACATTTTCATTAATGGCTACTGTGGTATTCCGATTTGTGAATCAGATTCTGATTCGTGCTCTAGGCAGTTATTCCCAACCAGGCATTCCGGGGCAACCACAAGCAGGTTCCAGAAGGTGCTTTTGATTTCGCATTCCTAAATCTGCGAAACAAAAACTTAAGCTTAAGCTCAAAAGCTTAAAATAATTGCAATTACCTTGAGGTTGTGCAGGGAACACCTTAAGACATTCCGTATATTTTTGGAAAACATTATAGGGGAGTTATAATTGAGTTTAGGAGTCATATGCACAACAGACTCATTTCAACAAGTAGTCACACATATAGCGTATCTATAAGTAAGTATTATGCATTACATTACATGCTGCATATTGAGTGACAGTTTAATAACAGTCACAACGATGGATAAGCAACATACTAATCCTCCTAAAGGAACAAATTTCTACATGTAACATGACACACCGAAGGGAATTCTGTCTCAATCCGGTTGCACATGTGTTCTGTGTCTATGTGTGCCTGTGTGTTTGAGAGCGTAGCTTCTTGAAACAGTTTTGTCATGTTTTTTGCGAGACACTGCATTCTTTTTTATTGATGCTGCCATAATCATTGTAATTATCATTGAAAACACATGCATAACCAGTTAGACACAGAGCCCACTGCAATGTTGTTTCGTCATGATGATTTAGCTTTCAAACAGAGCACTGCCTGATTTTATAAATTGTAAATAAAGGTAATTGACAGTTCCTAAGTCCTCCCGTTCTAAACAATGAGGCCTTCTCAGGAAATGAAAAGCATTACTCTTCTGTGCCATATCAAAGTAAAATCTCCAAACAAGAGTGACAGATGTCTTAAACAAAACCAGGATCTAGACATGGCAGAACAGCGGTGCATGGCTCACCCACAGCAATGTGCTAACAATGTGCTTCTCTTTATACTTTATATTATATTGGCTTTAAGTGTGAGTGGATTCTAGACTTCATGTAGTGTTTGACCAAAACTACTTAAACACTTACATTACTCACTACAGCTGAACAAGATAAATTAAATATAAGTTAAATATAATATATACGATAAATTATTAGGTGAATAAGATAAATTGCTCATGGAAAAAAATTGAAAATGCTTGTTCACCAGAGTATCCAAATTTGGCAAATCGCACTGTGAAGATACCACTGGCGCCACTACCTACAAGTTTTCAGCGCTTACTGGCATATACAGACATAGACTTTGTGTAGAAAATGACACAAGATTAAAATGTTCTCCAGTACAAACAAACAAAATTATGTGAGTCACTTCATGCACATGCTTCTTATTAATAAATGAGTCTTGTATTCAAAATTCTGTGAAATAATCAGTTTGATATAAGGGTGTTTTTTTTTTTTAACAGTTATTTATATACAAAATTAATGTACTAAATGTTGTACTGATCTATAAATAATGATTTAGACCAATCAATGGCAAAATAAGGGGTGTTCAGAAAACTCAAAACAGTAGTGGCACAGAAATTACACATTTTAGCTTAAATTAAAATGATCAAAAATGTTTCGTGAAAATCAACAGTACCATCATCAATCCCCTTTTTTAATTTTCACTTCAATTCAATGCCAAAATCAATGCTTTAACAGTCTTATGCAACACAAACCCACACAAGTTTGGAATTAAGTGGGCCAATGTTGGTCCACCCAAGTTCACTTCAAACACGATGGCCACCAGCCAAAAAAACTTTTCCCCTTAAAAAAAAAACAATTAAATGATATAAACGCCTAACACTAAGGGATAAAACTTATAGTTTTATAACTTTTATAGTTATAGCTATGATGAGACACATTCAGCATTGTGTGTATTTATATGCCGGGGAGCAAGCAGTTTGACCAAGACCTGGGCCTTGAGGAGGTCACACAGATCTAAAAGCATCTATTTACCCCACTTTCACTGCCTTTGCAGGGCAAAAGGGTTTTTTTAGTGACAAGGCTCCTGTACATAATATTTTGTTGAAAAGCTGTAACGTAGAATTAGAGATGAAAATTTTAATTAGAGAAAAAATTTAAAATCCAAGAAAAACAACCGTTTCTGTGATGCAAGCAAATGACCATAAACACATTGTTCTTGCACCTGCGTGTAAGGCCACTCGCCCTTAGCAACCATCCGTGTTTTGGTTCAATCATGTTTTTTGGACGCAGGTTTCCTAGAAGACTAATGAAATGCATACAACAAAAATAATGTATGCAGAGAAGAGGTCACATCATGTCAGATTAGCTTGGAACAGCTGTCTTGGTCTCCAAGGACGACCAACACGGAAAATCCTGCAAGGTCATGGGGAAGGATTTTGACTGATTGGAACCAGTTTCCCCTAAGTGTTTGCTTATGTTACAGACACGTAGCATGAAAGATCAAATTAAACTGTCAAAACAGTTGGCCTAATATGTGACACGATGGCTAATTGTTGTTCGAAAGTGGGTCTCATGCAAGACGCAACATGAAAATGAGACATATCAATGCATATTGTTAAATTATAACCAGTATTAAAATAAATTCACATATGCATACATCATTAATGTCCTCTAGGTTTCCATAATAAATGTTCTCTTAGCTTGTGTTCCTCAACATTCTTTTGCCCTTATGATTCATGATTCTTATTTATGTTCTCTAGGGAACTGAATTTCAATGACCTTCAAGAGTTCCCCGTGGCCATTCGCACGCTGTCCAAGCTTCAGGAACTGTAAGTAACCAAGACTATGTCAATGTGCTTCCTTTTAAGTGGATCGCATTGGCCTAGCCTTTTGCACTCTTTGTAAATCCCGGCTAGATCCCAGAATGTAGTTATCCTGCAAAAAGCAGATGCACACAGATGAGCACATAAGTCGTTCCTTCTCAAGTATCTTAAAGTGTTTTTTGCCTGTGGGACTGTCTCATGACAGGTGTTTCTGTAGGATACAAAGAGTGTTTACACTGGCAAATTCGAAATGACGTAGCCAGATGGCTCACATGTGTGCTTATAGCTGAATTTTGAGCTTTTGCCAGGAGAAAAAGCAATTGAATTTGATCACCTAATCTTGGGAATTAATTTTCTGGACACCATAAAGATTTTCTTTCTGGACCTTTCACCTTGTTTATTTTACACTTTTAATTATTTTAGTGTTTAAAGGATTAGAATTCGCCAGCAACGTGTGCCATAAATTTACTTTAGCATGTTATCGTCATAGCGATGGCAGACGATGACATATTATAAGCTGTTGCAGCGGTTGAAAATGCGACCGCTTTGGTTAGCACGTCGGTTCAGCAATTTATAGCCTATACGGAACAGATGCACTTAGCAAAAACACTTAGCAAAGCCGGTCTGTAGGAGACTTCCTGAACTTGGAGTGGATCCTGTTCAGTGTGCAGATGGTAATATTCTCATTCTGCATGAATCTTACAGGGGTTTCCACAATAACAACATCAAGGCCATTCCCGAGAGAGCGTTTGTCGGGAACCCACTTCTGCAGACCATGTGAGTATCTTGTCACAGTAACAAGAGGCCAAGACTGCACATTCTGTACAAATTACATTTTATGTAGACGTAACAAGCCACTATGTGATTTGTTTATCTCAGCTGGTGTATTACTATAAATTTCTGTTCCATAAAAGCTGTCGAAACAAAAGTAAATTCTTAAAGTGCATATAAATGTCTCATCTTAAATGGTCTTAAATGTCTCATCTTAAATCTGTTTCCATGATTTAGTGGTAACATCTAATTCAAACTAGATGTTTGTATAAGTATCAACATTCAATTTTTAAATGTATATGCCTTTTTAGTGCCATGACCTAGCACACAAGGCTAGTAATGTCTGAATGTATTATAAATCTATCATATTTTAACATTGTATTTATACTATACTTTATAACAATAATATTTAGCTTGAGTTGGCACGATGCGTTATTTTAACATTTAAACATTTTTTGTATAATAGAATATATATAATATGATAGAAATTTTCCATTTCACTTCCTAAAAAAATACCTTTTGTTTACTTTTCAGCCATTTCTATGAGAACCCCATTCAGTTTGTTGGAAGATCAGCATTTCAGTTCCTGCCAAAGTTACACACGCTGTAAGTACACATCTATGTGTGAAATGATAACATACACGCACATGACAAGCAGTTTGACCAGTAAACTGTTTAGCTTCCAATAAGGCATGTTTAAAGCACCAGTTGGCAAATATATTTAATTTTCATTTCATCATTGCCTTCATTTTGATGCATACTGTTTTTTTGCTCACTTCTTTGCCATCGCTTCACATATATGAAAACATTAAACAAGTCATTTATCTCCAAAAAAAGCATGTTTCAATTCAACCATTATAACCTCATAAATACCAGAATATGAAATTTAGCTTTTCATAAAAGTTGGTGAAAAGGAATGTATGTCTATAATTACATAAATAATGCATGAAAATGTTATAAGAGTCTGTTCAGCGTTCATTGTTTTGAAATGGAGTCTACCATCCACCGTGCTGTTTTTTGAATGAAAATGAAGGAATGTAGAAAAGCAGACTTCTATGCTTTTGCTGGAAAACATTTTTATTTGCAAAAAAATCCTCACTAATGAGTTATCTAATCTCACTTTAGCTCTTTGAACGGAGCCACTGAGATCCGAGAGTTTCCAGATTTGAAAGGAACCACCAGCCTGCAAGTTCTGTGAGTCTGGGATCAAATATCTCTATTTCACTCAGGATCAGTTTCACTTAAGAGACAGAAGTTCTTCCCACCATTGAGGATAATGAAATAACCATCAACAAAACAGAAATGCTTCTACTGATCTTTCATGTCAATGCTGGATGGCTTTATTATTTACAAGGTTAAAACTGAGACACTTACAAGTTTTACATAATGAAGATCTGTCTACAGTTTCTGATACTAAGAGCCACAGATTCACCCAAAAATGAAAATTGTTCTTACCTACACCCTCTTCTTTCAAACTTGTATGCTGTTACAAGTTTATTGTTATATGAGTAATTATATGAGGGTAAGTAAATAATTTGGGTGAACTCTGTAAACTGGTCATAAGAGTTTTGTTACATACATTATTCAGGTTTATACACATTAAAAGTTTCAGCATTGTCACACTGGAAAAAAAAATTATTCCTAGTCAATATCTCTGTCTTTTTTTTTTTACAATAAACAATAAGTAAGCATTTATAAAAAGAGAGAAATTTACCAGACAAGGAAACATAATAAAGAAAACAAGACGTTTTTGTTAAGAAAATATGCATTGACAAACCTTTTTACTAGTTATTTTATTAGTATTTCACTTGCACTAGTATTAAACTACACATTAATATACACACATTAATATACATTAATAAAAATGTATATCTTTAATGTGCTGTAATCTGCTTTGCATAAAATCGTCTGCCAGATGTCTTTTTATCAACAGTCATTTTCTGACATGAATTTATTTGCTTGTAGTGGATATAATTACAGGAAACTGGTTCTGTTTTTGTCATGTTTTCCTCATTTCCTTGTTTTCTCTATGCTCAGACACACATGTACACACATTGAAAGTAACCTCTCCTTCTCTTTAATATTCGCTCAGCACATTGACCCGAGCTGGACTGACCGGCCTGCCATTTGATCTCTGCCACCTGCTGCCTAAATTAAGAGTTCTGTGAGTTTTCACAACACAAATACGCACCTGTGGCACACAAACACATCCTTACAACCACGTCTACACGATTCCTAAAGATCCAGTCTGGCAAAAAGAGTTCAAATTCACCCTGAGGGATTTGAAGTAACCAAACTTTTCAAGAGTTCTTAAGAGCCTCATTTAACAGGAGCTCCACAACATTGGCAGTTGTAGGGCTAGCTCACCTCTCACTTGTTTGTACCAGACTGTTCCAGGTGATATTTTTTATAACACAATGTCTCAAGCTTATTTTCTTCAGTTCTTGGCCTGTGCCATCCCGTGCACGTTGTGTTTTAAGAACTTGTGAGGGTCTTTTGAAGTAAGTGACTTTTTTGTAAGAATCCAGAGTGAAGTCAAAGCGCATTTTGTTCATGACAAAATGTGGTGCACTTTCAGGTGGAAAAGAGTGATTACAAAAACGCCTGAAGGAAAAATGAATATGTTATGTAAAGGAAGCTTTACATAACTGTTCATGAGAAGAATTCGACTTCTGGAAAAAGTTGCTGCTGAACATAATGTTCCTTAGCTCTACTGCATACAATGACCCCATACAGTGTTTTTCTATTACTTTTTAACCAAACTTTCAATTATCACTTCAGTCATATAACACCCAGCAAATGTACATGGAAATAGTGTAATTGCCTTTATTCATATGTTTCTGATTCATAATTTAATTTGATTAATTTATGATTGATTAAATCTGAAAAATAAAAATTATTTTTGTGTTACAATAAGGTTGTCATTGTTATGCGCTAATACTGACACTTTATAAAACCAAACGCTTGATATGTAATATGTAATTTTCATGTAAATATAGCTGTAATCTGTGTGTGTGTTTTACAGTGAGCTGTCTCATAACATAATCGAAGAGCTGCCAAGCTTCTACCACTGTGCCTCTCTACAGGAGATGTGAGTTCAGAGGTTCTTAAGTTTAATACCAACACAAGGTCCGAGAAGTACTGCTAACACATACCTGTGATATATAAGGGCCCCTAAAAAGCCCTCACTGTGGAACAAATTGACAAATGATGGTCATTACTGTAGCAATCCATAAGTGTCCACATCAGTGTCCACATGTTGGCAGAAACATGCCTGGAGTGTGTGTGTGTCAGTGTGTGTGTGTGTGTGTGTGTGTGTGTGTGTGTGATTGCAGTAATAGCAGTTTTTGTTGTTTTGACTCGGCAGAGGCCTGCAGCACAATCTGATCAGACAGATTCAGATGAACACATTCCAACAGCTCAACTCTCTGCGCTCGCTGTGAGTACTGTACACAATCTCTCTCTGGCTGTTAACCTCAGGCAGGATACTGTTCATGCCTCCAGTTCTCAACTTCTTTATTTACAGTAAAAAACATTTTGGAAATGTTACATTTTTATTTCCGGTTTGATTTCGCTAGTTGCTAGTGACATTTAATCAGGGGAAAAAAATGCAGATTTTACTTTAAAATGTGTCTGTGATGAATTCTGTGACAGAGATTCTAGGAGTTTTCTACATACTCTGTTGGTTGATGTTGGCATATGTATGGGGTCAATAGCATAAAAATGAACTGGTCAAAAGAGCCAGCATGCTCAGCAATACTTCCCCCTACAGGCTGTGACATTCTGCACAGAATATTTACTTCACATCTGATTTACATTCTGAGCAGAAGGCAGACAAATCATGTACATACAATTTAAATAGTCACTATTCACAAACTGACTATTCAGTGACACACTTTACGAATATGAGACCAAACAGTTGTCACATGATGGTTGTAAAAAGTAATAATTATCAATAAAAAAACATTATTATGACAGTATAAAACTGATAAACGTACAAAACACCTCATAAAAAAGGGAAATCACAGATTTCTTTAATATCTGAAGTATTTATCCTAGACAACACTGAGATTAAATGGAGAGCAAATTGAAATGTTTGCTTAAGTCTCCTGTGATATTTCTGCTGAGAAAAGGTAACTAAAATCCCACAAATGTCTCCATTAGAGTTTCAAAACAGAACTCAGGAATGTCACAAACTGAGCATGTAGGACAACGTGAGACAAAGTTGATGCTTAAATGAAACACAACTGAGATCTTCATGTATTCTCCTGAGCTGTGGAAAAGAAATGAGAATTAAAATTTTCCTCAGGGAAGTAAAATGGGAGAAAAACCAATGAGTAAAAGAAAAAGTAAAAGAAACACTGTTAAATGAAGAAAACAAAACACTCATATAGATGCATTGAATACATTGCCTACTGAATAAAACATATTGACATTATTTATGACTTACTGATTCCATTCATCACAAACCATTTGTTTATCTGAGCTAAAGATAAGCATTAGATGCATTGACAGATGAATGATTTCTTGTTCCAGGGATCTGAGTTGGAACAGGATTGAAAACATCCATCCCGATGCCTTTTCCTCTCTGCACTCTCTTGTTAAACTGTGAGTATGCAAATCAGTGCCACAAACAGACATATAACCTCAAATAAATGACAAAAACCTCAGACACTTAAAAACTGTTATTAAAACCTGACCTGACACAACTTTCTCTATATGGCACAAACACAGAGATTCCATGATCTGCACTTTAGAGTTTCTGTCATCTGTGCGATGCTTTGGTTGGCTCAAAGTGAAAAGATTGCAGGCGTAATCATGGTGAAAGAAGCAGTGATGAAAACTTGTGTCGGCAGTCACAGGCAATTAAACACAGGCAGCATTATGTAAAGCCTGTAATGACTGAATGAGAGACTGTGGCAGATGATGCACTTGTAAATAAGAGGAGAGGTTACAATATGGCAGATGCTGTAACTATTGCAAAAAAGGATTCTGCAATTATTATTATTATTATATGGAAATAATTATATGGTGATCATTTATGATAATTTCTAATAATAATTTGTGAGGTGAACAAGGTAGACCCCCCAGCACAATCAAACATTTCAAAGAAAACATTTCACAAGAGTTTTTTATATACAGAAGGTTTATATTATAAAATAACAGTATAGTGTATTGCCTCCAACCCTTTTTTTTAATCACATATGGTATTGATGGTAGTCTTTGTAGATGTAACGTGTCAGATGGGGTAACTCATTTGACTAATAATTGCTGCTAGAATTTAATAATTCTACTTTCAATACTTTCTGTTAAGACTTTCCAAAAAAGCCAAGGGCAAAGGGATGGGGCACAGTGCTGGCAAATGCTCACACAAAAGCTGAAATCTGTTTTCAGTAGGTGGCTTCAAAGCAGTGGATCTCAACCTTTTTAACTTTGTGCCTGAATTAACTTTTTCGCTTTTGGGCCTGAATCTTTCTCTCTGTTCTCTATTTAGAGACCTGACAGGAAATCGCTTGAGCAGTCTTCCACTAGCCGGGCTAACCAGCCTCACTCACCTTAAACTGAAGGGCAACATGGCACTCTCTCGCTCCTTCAGAGAGGAGGACTTTCCCAACATAAGGTACGTTTGTGGTAACCAATAACCTCAAAACGTCAATCAGCTCTTCCATCTCACAAACAAGGGATTAGCCAACCTTAAAAACACTTTCATGTTAAACCATCAAAGAAACTTCACAAGTGTCTGTGGTTATTAAGTCTCACAATGCAAATGCCTTGTGAAGCCTGAAAACACATGAAAGTTTTATTAGGTTTTCCAAGAAATGACCAACTGTTTATAAAATTGACAGTTTCAACATACTAACAACGTGGAACAATCCGTGGCCCCAGGAACATTCCATTCATTAATACGATTAAATGATTTCTGCTTGGTAGTTCTCATAGCTTATCTAAATACTGATCATTTCAAGATAGTCCTGTATTCTCAACACAGAGTCACTGTTATGAATAGCCTCCTTATTCATCAACAGCTCAGGGCTATGGAAATGCTCCAAGACTTCTGCCGTCGATGATGTGATTAGTTTAGCACCTGAAAAAATGGAAGGTTTCATTGTTTCCAAAAATGCAACTGATTAAAATGAAAATCGAATCACAGATTTTGCCGTGACCCAAATACATTTGAATTCGTGCTTGGGGTTGGATGTATTGCTAGTTTACCTATTGCATTGTTTGCCGATTGATGAAGCGTTCTTTCTTAGAATTTTCCTCCCTGAAATGGGATCTTTTATTGTTTTCAGTTCCTTAAAGTGATTCAATATGTCTGTTACGTGCTTTCATTTATTTTATTTGTATATTCATTATGTTCAAAGTTGTTTAAACTCCACGCAACGGACAAAGTAATCTATACCTACTGCAATTTTATCATCTATGACAGGACTTCCTAAACATTTTTTGTTAGTTGAAAACCTCTGATCCAAATGATTTACTTCTTCTGAGATTTTAAGTAATGTTCTAACCTTTCAATAAATATGACGTATTGTATTGACCCAATTTCAATAAGTAATATATTCTTTTTGTTTTTAATATATATATGTATATATATATATGTATATAATATTCCAGTATTTAAATAAAAAAAATGAATGCTTTAGTTGAATCAGTCTGTTTTGTATGTTTCTGAGTGTTCTCTGTCACCACTGTTGAAACAGGGTCATTGAGATGCCTTATGCCTATCAGTGCTGTGTGTTCGGCTCCTGCAACAGCTACAAAGCAGCCAGTCAGGGAGAGGAGCAGATGGCCAGTGAGGAGGACGATCTTCAGAAGAAAGCTCTGTCTCTCTTTCCCATTCACACTGATAACAACTGTAAGCGCCATTGTTTAATGTTTAAAAAAAGAATGTGGCTTTAGCAAATATCACAGTATTATTGTTTTTAAACATGGTTTCCATGCCTTTTGTAAAACAAAATGATTACTGTTGTCTCAGCATGATCTAAAATGTCTCTAAAATGTCTCTAAAATGTCTGTAAAATGTCTCAGGTTATGTCAGATCAGGTTAAGGTTGACTTTATACTAAAAGGTTGACTTTTAGTATAAAGAATTGACCGTGATAAATGTCACAAATGTTTATTTGATTACAAGACATCCTCAAATAGTGCAGAACCTCAATTTTACATCATTTTACATCACAATCATTTTGTTTCACATTTTAATGTGTTTTTTCTCTAGTATAAAATAATTGTAGATTTTTTGAAAGTAGACTCTTTTACTGTAACATGAGGACCATGTGGTGGTACCATATTGTGATATTGTAAGTGAAATGTCCAAAATTACATTTAGAAAAATAAGGGGTGTACTAATGTAGTTTGAATTATGTCAGGTGTACAACTGTACCTGCTCAATTTTTAAGTTCTTTGAAGCTTTTGTGAACAGTTTCCAAACTGCAATACTGTACTGTATCAAATCACTCAAGTTTGTACAGTAAACCTTCTCTCAAAGTCCCTGTGGCCAAAAATAAAGGTATTGCCCTGACACAAACATGTTCCTTATATGAAAGGAACGTAAAAGCAGCACTTGTAGCGGTTTTTCACAATATACTTCTGAAAAGAGAGTGTGCCTATTTATACCTGCCAGTCTTTTCATCTTTAATTAGCACAGTAGAAACATGTCAGGGCCATACAGTAACCACAGGTGTTTGACTGATTAAATAAATGTCTCTTTTCTCCATGCATTCCTCAATGTGATCAGATTAGGTTTCTAACTTGAAATGACTCTTTCGTAATTTCGCTCCATGGGAGACTTGAAAAACATTGACGAGTCAAGGTCCACAAAAAAAACATAATCATAAAAATAACAAACCAGAGTATAAACAAAGCCTCATGATTAAGGTTAAATGCTGAGAGAGAGATGGAAAATTTCAAATGAGATGTGTTGAGTGGTCTCAAAGCCCTTAGATAAATGAACATGCTCCAAAAGACTTGATGTCCAAACGATGATGTATCGTCTGTCAGATCGAGTACAACATGTACAACATGTCTTGAAGAACTGTCTCATCCTTCATTCGTCATGTGTTTTCGCTTGCAGATGACCTGGATTTGGAGGAATTTCAGTTAGCTATTGAGGAGTCCAAACTACAAGCAAGCATACAGTGTACCCCCGTCCCAGGTGTGAATGCAAAAGCTATTTATTTTAAATAATTATTTACAATCATTTGTGGTGTAATAGCAGAAACAGAGATGAATAGATGCATTTAGCCTCATTCATGAAAACAAATTAACTTCTTATGCAAATACTTAGCACTAGTGTCTTATGAATGAGGCCCATTGTTTTATTTTTCATTTTTGTGTATATTGTTTAATGAAAATTTTGACATGGTCTGAACAGACCCTAATGTAGATCTGATCTACTTCTTAAATATCAACTTTTACATTTTTACTTCATCCTCTTTAGGTCCATTTAAGCCATGTGAGAATCTGTTTGACAGTTGGGTGGTACGCCTTGGGATGTGGCTCATCTCGCTGGCCTCATTGGTGGGAAACAGTCTTCTCCTCGTGACGGTGTTTGCCTCCCCCAGCTATCTCTCCCCGGTCAAGTTCATTATAGGCAGCATCAGTAGCACCAACCTGCTGACGGGCCTGTGGACCGGTACCTTGGCGCTAGTTGACACTTGGACATTTGGAGAGTTCGCCTTGCACGGTGCTCAATGGGAAGTGGGTGCTGGTTGCCAGGCAACAGGCTTTCTTTCCGTGCTGTCATCCGAGAGCTCCATACTCTTTCTCACCTTGGCTGCAGTGCAGTGTAGCGTGTCGGTGTCGTGTGTCCAAGCCTATGGAAAGTCACCTTCTCTGGGAAGCGTGCGAGCTGCAGCAGTAGCGTGTTTGGCATTTTCACTGGGAGTTGCTGCTTTGCCCCTAATAGGGGTTGGGGAGTATGGCGCGACGCCCCTCTGCATGCCGTCACCACTGCCAGATGGAGAACCCTCCACATTGGGGTTCATGGTAGCCTTGATCATGATGAACTCTCTGTGCTTCTTGGTGATTACTGGAACCTACATCAAGTTGTACTGGGACCTGATGAAGGGTGACTTTGACAGCATTTGGGATTGTGCTATGATCAAGCATGTGGCCTGGCTTATCTTCACCAACTGCCTGCTCTATTGCCCAGTGGCCTTCCTCACATTTTCTTCCCTTCTGGGACTCTTTCCTGTGAGTGAGGAAGTGGTCAAATCAGTCGTCCTGGTGCTTCTACCTCTGCCCGCCAGCATCAACCCCTTACTGTACCTCCTGTTCAACCCACACTTCAGAGAAGATGCACGTCTACTCTTGAGCACAGCTCACCTACGTCGTGATCAAAACCTGGATTCCTTTGTCTCTGTCGACACAGAGAAAAGCTCGTATGACTCCACCCAAGCCCTGATGTCTTTTGCTGCAGAAGCTGACGCAGCCTTTGACAGTTTGTCTGCACCGACCCACAAGACAGATGCCCGTTTTTCCTGCCCGCCCTCTGTAACTCTCATCCCATGCCAGCTGAAAAGGAAGCCCTCAACAGAGAGGGAAAACACTGAAAAGAACATGGTCAGATCCACACCGAGATTCAATGCAAAGCAGCAGGAATTTCTGATAAGCAGTGAACTGGACACTCATAATGGAACCGCCTTCTTCTCTGAAGTTTACCACTCCTCTCTTCTCTCACCTCATTCTTAAGTCTTCTCCTAAGCTCTGGAGTTTTCAAGGACTCCCTAAGTGTGAGAAAATCTGAGACCGCATAGGAACTTGCTCCTGTAAACATTAGAGCTAATGAACATTGAACTTTGTTAAATTGGGACTATGTGTATGTTTTATAGCCCCAAATGCTTCATGACATTCTGAAAAAGAAAAGCAAAGAACGGAAAGCATATTGCGACACAATCTTGCGAGTCGTACAATAATTTAAACAACAAACTGAAATGCGAAAAAGGAGCATGCCACTGGTGCTGTTTAACCAGCGTGGTTGGAACCTGGAACATTTCTTTAATTAGGATAATATCACAGGCATGTTAGCTGATGTAAAGAAGATTTAGATTTTGCATCTAAATATTTCAATGTGAAAATATCTCTACAACAAACTCACTTGTCTGTATGTACTCAGACTTTTTACATTAACTTCCAAATGTATATACATCAAAGCCTTATAATTGCTCATATTTTGCAAGTCGTCACCTACCTGCATGCCTCTGCTAAATGAGAAGGATGTATAGGAAGGTAAATACTTATATTTTGATCATTTTAAATATTTAGAACAAACACACAAAACCCCTCCACAAAAAAGAAACACACACAATGCAAGTAGACAAATGCACACACAAAAACTTGACTAATGGTTTTTTAATGTGTGCTTCCCCCTTGGTCTTTGTATGACATTATTTTGTTTCATAACTTTAATTTTTATATAGCATTTTACCAAAATTAAGATTGAACAGATTTGGCCAAAATCTAATGCTATAAAAGATTAACTGCTATGCACAGGCTATTTAAGACAATATTTGCTGATTAGACAGAAATGCTAAGCTAAACTTCAAACTGTTTGCCCTCTCTTTTCACCGTTCCCACATCTCAAACCTCAAATACATAACATGTTAACCTTTACAGTTTTTTAAGTAAAGAATATGGATTTGAAACAAAATACTGCTGAGAAATACTGCTGACAAGGGGATGATTGAGTTACCTTCAGGTAGCTGGCTATAAACATGTCAACATTTAAACTAACTTTAACATGCCCAGCAGGATATTTTTTAAACTGTTGCTGTGCCATGACAGTAAAACTCAAGACAAAACTACCCATAGAAGGTAGAGTTTACACTAATGGCTGCTACAGTGCCCACTGCAGCATTATTGAGATACTTGCATTATGAATTGTGTTCTGACACGTTCAATGCAACAATGCATGAAATCAAGTTTGGGTAGCCAGCAGTTGTGTAGTGTATTTCCAGCCCAACAATATATGCAATACAGAGATGCACTGCATTTCAATTAAGCCCACAGGATTAAGGAAGAGCAATAATCATTAAACATATTGAACATGTCACTGCGATACAACCTAAGATATAAAGAGAACTATGAGTGATTCTGTTTGGTTCTTTTACAGATTGTAAAGTAGGCTAGCTAATGTATTGTAAAATATAACTACCTCTGATCTAGCATGCTATACATTTTTATCCTGATTGATTTCTATTCTTTTTATATTAAATGTATAATAAAATGTAATTTTTATATTGGAATTTAAAGATCTTTGTACAACAGACAACCTATTCTGGATGTAAATATTTTCATATTGTATACATGTATACATGTGATGAAAGAATGATAATAAA
>JAZGTK010007798.1:0-18973 GCA_036877625.1 Ambastaia sidthimunki
GTGTGTGTGTGTGTCAAAGGTTTTGAATACTAGCGTGAAAATGAGTGTTTGTAAGTGAACGGGAGTGTGTGTGTGGATGTGTGCATTTGTAAACACAACTGGTCCTCCAGGATGTTTGAAGATGGAGGTCGTGCCTTTGGAGATGAGGAGGTCTTACCCATAGCCTGCTTGCCCATAGCACACTGGTAGGTGTTTCTGGGGGACTGGTTATGATGAGGGTAAGGGATCAAACCAGCACAAACCCCCAGCAGCGTAAAAGGTTCAATCTCCAGATGGGTGGTGTCCCTAAATTAAACATACAGACAAACAGCACTGCATTTAGATTCTATACAACCGACTTTTTTCATTTACCTATTGCTTAACTGACACTTAGGGGTGCAAATGCTTTTTAGAGCCCCTGTATGTTTGGATTTATAGGGTTTGTACTCACTTGCTGATCATGTGTTCATACAAAGCAATATTACAATCGTTCTCCTCGTTCACATCAAGATACTCCACCAGACTCTCATGGAGGAAGTCCTCGAAACTTCTACAGGCACAAGATGGTCCACAGAAACGGTTTAGACCAACTCCAGTCACACGGACACCCAACACAATGAAAAGACATGCCCAATACACTCTCACATTTGCATATGGGACTCTCCATTCAAATACATGGAGCTCTCAAATATTGATCAGAATCAAACCCACCTGTAGCCCTGAGACAACTCCTCAATGTGTTTGCTCTTCACAGCCGGCTGTCCGTTCTTCACAATGATGTAGGGTCTGCCAGGAGCACACAGTATGTAATGCAAACACCTCAGTGTTTCCTTCTCAACAAGAAACATTTGGTAGCGTTCCGGTTGTTATTCCGATTAATTAAAACAAATAACGCATCATAATAGTTTCCATTCCAAACGGAAATCGACCTAAACACATTTGATTTGCATATTTTGCATTAATATTTGCAAAGATATTTCGTAAACGTGCTGTTTGGGGTGATCGCATCACCTGCACAAGCGGCCTCCATCAGAGGAGATGTAGACGCAGCGGTCGGTCAGATTTGTGGAGATGGACACAAACTCGTTAATAAATCCAGCTCTTCTCATCAGTCTGAAGGTGTAGACCAGCTTCTGATGGTCTCTGATGACCCCAAGTATGTTACCTAGAAAAGAACGTCAAAACATCAAATCTGATTCACATACGCACGGGTTCCAAAATGAAGCCCATTAATTTTGTAATTATGTGATAGCAGTATTAATACAAGAAAAGGTTTTGGCTTGTTTAAGAAATATGAGAGACCCACTATGGTGCCATGCAGATGTATAAACAGGAATGATGTTGTATGAGTTACTTTGTGGGCAAGTACGTGTTTGTGGATTAACATGCATTTATTTACACGTCGACACCTGCTGTGTTTGTTAATTAGCCGCAGTGGCAGTCGGCGTAATTTGTAACTTATCAGCGCGTTGAAAAACATATACATGAATTAATTAGTGAGGTGAGTTTTCAGTGACATGACATTAAAAGGTAATCAATGGAAAACCTTTTGTAGTCGCGGAGCGCAGAAGTTCATTTGAATTTTATTCAAATGCATGGAGGTGTTAAACAATAAAAGAACAGCATGTTTCTTTTTTCTTCTGCGTTTTTAGGAGTTATAGTGGGTCTGCATGGGCAAATACCGTTGAGGAAGACGAGGAAGACGCTGGGGTAGGACAGCTCCTCTCCACAAAGCAGGTTGACGTCCTCCACGCCCAGGTTGAAGGCCAGTTTGATGATGGGACCATCTTCCATGTCGGTGGTGATGTGGGTCATCAGAGCCAGATTCTTCACCAGACCGCAGGCCTAGACAACCACACAGAAACATGAATCTAAATTATATTGAAATGTTCTAGTTTACTAAAACATTTAAAACATTTCTGATACCTGAAATCAAATAAAACATGGGCAAAAATATTACTTTCAAATTTTAAACTAAACAAAAATCAGAAACGCTGCCTCAGCGATGAACTAATATAGGTTAACGCTGAAAGTAAATAAAAACTAAAACTGAAAAAAGTCATCTTACATAGTAATATTTAAAATAAATAACATGACAAAAGCACATAACAAGGCGGCTAAACATTAACTAAAAGTAACATGAAACTTAAAGCAAAAATAAAAGCTAATCAGACATATGAATAAAACTAAAAACGAAGCAGTAACTCTGAAACAGAAACTTAGCAACAGCTTTCCAATAAATAATGAATAAAATTAATATTTCCAATGAATAAAATTCCCTACAAATAACTAAAAAAGAACTTGGAACTGACCACTTCTGTTAATCAACACATGGTTATCATGCAATGCAATTAATCCCCAAAATGATCACATTTATGATCACCTTGCTTAAAATATGGGTCTTGATGAACCAATCAGAAGCAGTGATGGAGAAACACTGACCTCTCCTTCAGGCGTGTCTGAGGGACACAGCATGCCCCACTGGGAGGGCTGCAGGGATCGGGGACCACTGACTTTCCTGGTCTTCTCAAACTGGGAGGAGATCCTTGTCATCATGCCCAGGGCTGAGATGAAGGAGAGGCGAGAGAGGACTTGAGTCACACCCTGCCTGTCCATCTTAAATCTCTTCAGAGACCAATTCCCCTGTTCACAAGATACATAACAGCAGCAGGATGGTCAGAGGAACATCTGTGTTGTGTAATACAACTTTTTGCTCAGAGCTTGAACATATTTGACTTATGGTTCGTACAGTAGAGATGGCGTTGACCATGCCGTTGGTGATCTGGTCCTGTCTCATGTGTTTGACCACATCAAACTGGGCCGCTCTCTGCTTGGGGATGATCTGGTCTGCGATCTTCTTGAGCTCTGAGTTAAACTTCTTGAACAGATCTTCAAACAGCAGGGACAGGAGCTTGAGGGACACAGAAACATCAGAGATGAAGCCGTTATGCTAGGTTCGGCTAAACGCTGAAGCACCTGGCTACAAAACTCTCGGTTGTGTGACAGAAAGAAAACCAATTGAAAACATACAAACAATATTATCTCGGTAGCACAACACATCACCATAAATTTGTATTGCGTTAATAAGCAAAACCCAGAATTAGCACATCAACAAAAGGACAGTCAATGGATGACTTCATCTCCAGATTTGAAACCCAAGTGGCGCCTGTTTTCTGATAACTTGTTTTATTAACTTCATCTGGCTCTGAACCTCCCTCTCTTTGTTTTCTTATCCCAGATTTAATAAACAGGTGTTTCTACGCACTGATAATTTTGACCCGGCCCCTTATCCCCAGAGTTCCTTCAATAGAGGCCCCTCCCCTTCTGAGCCACATTTGCATACATAAATAATAAACATCCTGACTGAAATTAATAAAGAAATTAAGCTTCCGCAGCACAGCCAGTCAATTAGCTGAATGTCAGAATCGTAATTGAGGAGACAGAAGATTGTAGGGGTTGGAAAGCGTGTATGTGCGTGCAAAGCCCCACTGAAAGGCACCCTGTCACTCACAGAAACGGCCCACATCAGCGCTGGTGGGGGGAAATTAAAGGACTTAAGACAGCAGTAATTACATTATCACAGTCAGGCTGGTGGATTAGCTCAATCGCTCCAGTCAAGGCGGCTATGCTTTTGTCATAGCTGGGCTAAATTATAATAAAGGGGAGAAATCCCAGAGTTTGGCTGGTCCGCATTCGGGCGTCTTTGCGGCAAATCTCGCCCGCAACAAAAGCGGGCGGTTGGGAACGGAGGGGAAGGCAAAAGCACGGAGGTGCAGACGAAACAAAGCGTTGAGAAAATAATGAAGGCTTTATAATGACAAGCAGGGTTGAGACAAAAGGTAGGTGAAGGTTTGGGCGCAAGCCAAGCCTGTATCTGCTGGTGCTGGCTTCTGATCAGCTTCATAAGAGACCAACGCTGTGTCTAATGAGAGGAGAGCTGGAGAAAGTGCAATCAGTTTTGTCAGACAACAGGGCGTGACGGAAGTCTTAAAATAATGCACAAGACAGCGCTCATATGTGGAATACAATACAAAAACCGGGCATACAGTATCGACAATCTGAAGAGATACTGAACAAAATACACCCTAATCTTTATTTCAGCTCCTGAATTCTGCCTTTCCCCAGCATTAAAACAGATAAATAAAGACCAGCATTATCATAATTAACGCCCTGAGCTTCCAGGGCCTGTCAGTCATTCTTAATAGAATTAGAGGCCGTGTGAAAAGAGAACGGCAGACAGAGATGGATGGAGGAGGCTGATGGATGGATTGGAAAGTGGGACTGCACTGGGCGAGTTTCCCTAAAGTGAATATTTAATGATCTTTATATTCATCTATACTAGAAGCAGCAGACCAGAGTTACACAGGAGTCATCAGTCACTTTAAGGGAAAAACCACCTGTGCAAGACAACGAATTAAAATTAAAACTACCCA
This sequence comes from Ambastaia sidthimunki, assembly GCA_036877625.1. Lineage (NCBI taxonomy): Eukaryota > Metazoa > Chordata > Actinopteri > Cypriniformes > Botiidae > Ambastaia > Ambastaia sidthimunki. The sequence goes on from JAZGTK010007798.1 coordinate 4,413, forward strand.
CAAAACTGAGAAGCTGGTGGCTTTTCTGAATGGCTAGATGGTGTTAAGGAAGGGCTGTATACTTACACAGCTTTCTTAGAAAAATATGGAGTCTAAGTGAAACCAAAGTTGGGTAAATAAAACCTCAGATTAAGTGAAAAATTGAGTATTTAGGCATAATGTTGCTGAACATTTATTTATGAAAATTAACAATCTATACATACTCATTATTATTCAAACTACTCTACTATATACAGAAGTTATAAACTATATCACCAGGTTGTCTTAAAAGCCAGTGAGACTCAAGTACCTGGCCAGCCAACTCCAAACGCTTGTTTCCATAGTAATCGCGATCATCCACCTTGTTGTCTCCCTGAGCGAGAATGACTCTGCGCACCATCACGGCGAGGTAAACACACTTCGCTCGAAAGTTAAACTCCTTCACCTGCGAGAGGCAAAAACATGAAAAAACATCTATGAAAACAGGACTAACTGTTTACTGCTGTCTAAGACACACAGAGTAAGGACAAGAATAAAGGCTGGTAGACAGTTTGCTGGGTGTTTAGACTGGCATACAGGTACGTGGGTGAGGATAGTGGAAGCCAGCAGCTCTCTGGCCTCCTCCATCTTGGTTTTCTTAGGGCCGCCCCACATACGCTGACGTCTCACTTTATTTCCAATGTATTTCAGTGCCTGAAAAGAGAAACACACACACACACACACACACACATATATATATATTTAGACAATTAAGATGCCTGAAGATCATGTGCTTGTATTTATATGCATTTACACTAACAGCATGATTTTGCATTTCAAATTCACATTAAAATGGAAATAAGGGACATTTTTAACGACCTCTATTAATAAGATTAAAAGAATCAGATTGAAACATTTAATCTGAAGTGACCAAGCTGATGCAGGGTTCACTGGTTCTCCAAAGGGGTATCAGAGAATCTGAGCCCTCCATTCTCCTCAGGCTCAGGCACACACACACACACCTGAGTCAGCTACTTGTTCTACTAAAGAGGTCAAAGGTCACAGGGAGTGGGCTTTTCATTAGACCACCCACTTTGAGCCACGGTATGACGTTCAATTGACAACTACAACTTTAAAGATCATATTAAAACTACTTTAGATGTTTTTAACTTATTTTGTCAGATGTATTAGCTGCTTTGATGCAAATCCACAACTTGCCTGAGAAGTCAAAACATCTTGCTGTCATATGCGCTGTCTGAACTAATAAAATAATTATCATTTAACATAGTAGTAATTACAAACTTAATGCACCCACAAAAAGTACAAAACTATGAAATTAGGTTTATTTACAAAATGGCATGTATACTCTAAATATGTTGATAGTTTTTTGTATATTTTCAATATATTTTCGCTTAAATGTTTAACATGACCTTTGCATCATCAATTAAATTGTAAACAAATAATTGAAATAAGCAGTATTTAAGCTTTAAAGTATGTAAAGCATTAAATATAAATAAAGATGACCTGACTAAATGCATGTATAAGGAAAGCACATATATTAGGTGCTAAAAGCAGCTATCAAGCTCGTCACAGTTTGTAATTTATTTTTGAACTACTTTAAATTAAATTGCCCTTCGGTGGAACAAATACTTTTTTTAGTACACGATTCCTGTTTTCAATGAATGAAGGTCATAAAATCTGTCTGCATAATACACAATTTGCCTGGTCAACCACAATTTCAAGATTTCCTGATAAACTCTGTTTGAAAACAATTTCAACAATTACCCCCTAGTGGTCATATTAAGTCATGCTTCATCCAGCTGAAACTCTTAGCTGATTCTTCATCCCCAATAACACATTCTAACTGAGGTCTGCTCTGGTCAATTGGTGAACACATGTAGACTCATTAGCAGATCTTTAATGAGCTCTGCACAATGTCACAACCTCGTAAACAGACATTCAGGTCTGCTCAGACAGGTTGCTAGGATGCATATGTGGTACCTGCTTGACCCTTTGTGAAGTCTTGCAATGAATAAAACATCTTTGATTCTGAAAAAACTAATAATAATGCGTAAAAATCGGTGTACACAAATGCGACACGTCAAAATCGGCAAATGCTTATCTAACTTTAAACAGCACAGGTTTCACTCAGTGGCTCAATCTTTAACAAATAAATCTACCTACCGATAACGCCTATAACAACATTTATAGGTTAACATTGTGTTTTTATGTATTTACAAGCAGTGCAAAATAATCACACATGAGTTAAATGAAGGTGTTTGTGGGGGTGTACCTGAGTTTGGGTGAATATTTGGGCCTTTTGACACTCCTCCAAACTGGGGGCAAAAGCAGCCATGACATGTTCCTCCGTGCCGATCATCTGAACTATCTCCTGATCGCTCTCGACTCCCATCGCCTGACGCAAAACACACAAATCAGCTCTCAACCAACGATTCAAGTAAGCAATATTACAATTACAGTTAAGTGCCGTTTATCTGTATGTGAGGTACATTTTAACATGGAAACACACAAGTGACACACATTTTAAATGCTGCAAAATTACAGTCACTAAGAACGTTTCTGTTTATAAGGCTCTGCTGTATTGCTGAGGTGAGTATGGAGCAATAGGCCTCTATGACATTTATTTATGCTAATAAAAGACTGTGGGAACAGAACAGGGTGGATCATAATGTATAAAGGTCTCCGACATTTGGCACGGCTGCCGTGTTGCAAGAAAATCCTGGAGGAATGTTATGCGGACGCAGGAGTGCAAAGCAAACAAGCTCAACAGTCAATTTACTCTGTGCCCTGTCCCTAACCATATGTTTAGAGAGGACCTGGACTCAAGGAATTATGGGTAACATCCGCCACAGGACGAGCAGGTTCTCTGATCTGAGCACTAATTAAATATCTGTTTCACTGTTGGCTGAGACTCGAGACTGTAAAACAGGAAAGTCTTAGCTTAGAAACAAAAGTTACAGTATTTACAGCTATGAACTGTAACATTTCAAATACAGACAGATGCTTTAGACCTCTGATGCTTTTATGACCTTGCATGAGAGAAGAAAAATGTAATAATGTTTTATTTTCTTGACTGTTTTTACTTGAACGTACTTTCAATAAATACAGTCAGCTGGGAGAATTTTAGCAAATATGTGCATTTGAATTTTCTCTCATTGAGATTGTGCGCCATCTGCTGGTTAAACACAGACTGCGGCCTCATAGCGGATGCATTTGCGCAAACAAACCATCATGTCGTAAGTCAACACTGTTATTCAAAGCTCACCTTAAAGATTATGGCGATGGGGGCGTCTTCAGAAAGAGTGTTGTGTTTCAGGTAAAAACGGCCCTGTTTCACAATCATGTTAGTTCTGCTCTTCTTCTCATGAGTAGAACTGAAAACCAAGAAATGCAGGAGATACATGAGGACAAAACCAGAGCTTCCAATAAACTCTTTTGCATACAATAATTTTACTTTACATTTGGTTGTAAATCACTTTGTGCAACTCTTTTTTTAAATGTAACTTATGGTAATTGCTACAAAGATAAAAGAGAAGATTTCGGCACCTGGTGACCGAGGCGCCCACAGCTCCCTTACGATCTTGCTCCACAATGATGCGATTCTTGGACAACTGTTCCTGAATTAGAATGACCTTCTCCTGACCTTTCACAATGAAATAACCACCTGCCCAGACAAACCCAGAAGCATCTTATGCTGTGTCTTCCATTCACATGAACTTCAGATGAGATTATCAGCTTGAGGCTATGACAGATAAACAGTCAGATGTCACAGGGACCAACTGAGAGGGTCTCTAATCATCTACCTGGATCCAGGGGACATTCATTCAGCTTGGAAAACTCCATCGGGGTCTTTCCTGTCAGGACGCAGTTTGAGCTTCGCAGCATTATTGGCATCCTAAAATAAAAGAGGATAAGGGTGTTTGAGTTAGAGATTTGCAATCCCACAACTCTTTAGCTGAAACCACAAAACCCAATCAAAACCTGATTTGTATTAGGTTTTATCTTCCGAATTTAAGATAGTCGTGGTCGAACAATAAATTGTATGCTATATAATACTTCTATGTAGTCAAAATAATGTTTATATATGTTATATGTATTATATATGTATTAAAAAAATGTACATTAGGACAAATAGAACAAAAAATAAAATTAACTGAATGCAACTTATTATAAATAATTGTATAATAAATAAAGTGAAATGTATCATTTTGTAAATGAGATCTAAAAAAAATCTGGGTGGGTAGCAGGTGTACACAGTGTGAATAAGAGGAGCATGTGGAACTGGGATTAAAAAGCAGTCCCTCTATTTTCACTTTCTAGAATAAACAAAACACATTTTAAGCAAAGCTCAGATGTCTGTACCTTCCAATGGGGAGTGCGTTGCGAATGATTCTTTGGCTGCCCCTTGTGTACTCTATATCCACTGTGATGGGAGCCGAATACGTCATATCTCTCAGACGACACTAGTGGCCAAAATATGACAAACATTAAAAAGTACAAAATAAAAGTCTTAAAATGAATTAAATAGCAGAGCATTCAAAGACGTCACCTCATGTGGAGCCACCGGACGAGTCACATTAAAGCTTTCTTCAACATCAGGCATGCCAACGTAAATGTTAAGGTACCTACAGATAAATAACGTATATCAGGTCACTGAGTGTTACAATATGAATCAATATTTCTGTATATACACATCTGTATGAAAAGCACCCTCACTTCAGATACCACATTGGGTCGGCATCGCTTGTAATCTTCTCATTTGCTTTCATGATCTTCTTTATCTGGAGATACAGGAATTTATGTTAAGCTGCAAAAGCATATTGTCCATTTTAATCTCAATTGCTACAAACAACGCAAGTAAACAAAATTGTCGACGAACCTCCACATTGATGAAGTAATTAAAGGAGTCAATATGCTGTTTTACTAAACCTTTAATCTGCAAAAGATAATCAAAGATGAATGACATCATAGTATGTGAAGGAACAAGGAATTAGCATCAGTTTGGCTAGATGATGTTCATTAACACGCATAAGACAACAAATGTTTGACTTTTGCAGTACACATAAACAGTTCTTATGTTTGATAAATATTCCATGAGATCCTAAAACCTGATTATAAACATTTAAAACAGATAAAAATGTGTTTGTAATAGTTTTAAACCACTTGTTTTAAAAGTATCAAGTACACATAGAGTTGACAGATTATTTTTTTATTTAACATTTGCTTTTACCTTCAAAAAAGCTGGAAGCAACTTCCACTTTTCCTGCAATACAGAATGGGACAGAGGAATTATTTTGTAAGTTGTAACACCTCAATTTATGTTTATGCTAACAATAATAAATGCCATTTACTGCAGCAGGAGACTGACAGATACCACTGACATAATCGCCCTCATGACACCATCATTTACCCCCAGGACACCATCATTTACCTCCACAGTGTTGACGGGAGCAGCGAGCTGCTGGTGGCTCATCTCCCCAAACTCCTCTTGCAGCATGTTCACGCTTTGTTGTGACAGAAAACAACCGCAGACGGGAATAATCACAATTAAACCATCTTAAATGCCACAGACAGTGTAAAACACCCTGACCGGAAGTTTGTAGTACACGTGAAAGCGTGAGGTGTAACATTAAAATCAGACCGCGGAACACACCGAGCACGTTCTGTGGTTCCTACCAACATATACTTTTCCAACAGGCGTCATACAAATGCGTGTGGGTCTGCTCTGCAAATGTAAAGCTGCATAACTTTAATTTAAGCAGATTTTTTATTATTGTGTTTTATATGTATTTTTAGGACCTCATATTAATAGAATATTTGCACTACATTTGCTCATTAAGCATTAATGTCTTCGTTTACAAACAGAGTTGGAGTAGTGAACAGCATAATGGTTATCACATGAATTTGTAAATTATAATATAATGAAAAAATAAATGGGCAGTAGCAGGACACGTTTCCTTATGTATTTTGTATATTAAATGTTAAATACAAAAGTTATTTGTCTACCACCCAAATAATGAATCACACACAAGTGGATTTAAAATCCCTTTAATGCAAAAGTTTTATTTTCCAACTAGATGTCACAATCTTTATCAAAACATGCAAAGATATTAAAAAAGATAAAAACAATTTATTGAAATGCAATTCTTATGAAAATATCAGATTTGCTCTGAATCTGTAACCTCCGTGTAAAACAAACATTCACGCTACCTCTGTAAACTGTCCTGTTAAAGAGCATAACTTGTTAATTGATTAACATAAATCCCCAATACGTCCACTAACTTAGGAAGGCAATACATTTAAAAAACAATTTTAAAAATGTTAGAAAAAACGTAAAGCTCAAACACTACTGACAGTTTAGTACAGTATGTGTAGTACTGTAGTGGTACAGTAATACAGTATCTACAGGTGTCTGTTGTTGCTGCTCAACAGTTTTGGATAGGCGGTCCCGATAGAACGACCGTGTCTGTGCACGACCATCTCCAGCTGGTACTCGTCCAGATTGACCACAGCTGTGGTGGTCTTCTCTGTGGACGTGAGGAACAGGATGGTGAAGACGGCCATCTCAAACTCAGGGCTCACGCCGATAAAAGCGCTAGCCACAGGTTTGACCAAACCGTGCCAGCTGAACTGCACATTCAAGACATGGTCATCCTCATCAGGCTGCATGGAACAGAAACAAATGATTAATAATAATAATAATTATTGTGGATGTATCCACTGTGGATCTATTTGCTGATGTTTGATTGGGTGTTTAATAAATACCAGGTCAGTGTCTCTGGCCTTGTAGCCCTTGTAATCGAGAAGATCTTCTTTCTCCTGCAGGTACAGCTGGACCCAGTTGTGAAGACCCATGATTTCTCGGCCAAATTTGGTTTCCCCAACAAACACATGCTCAAATCCACTGGAGTCCTCCCTTAAGAGACATGCATTTTAATATAAGAGCAGATCACCACCATTTTATTTACACCCTTTAAATGTTTCTCATAATGGATTAGGACTCTCAGGGGCTGTTTGTGTGTGTGTGTGTGTGTGTGTGTCCTGCTCACCCTCCATTTCTGTCTCTATGGTAGAGACGGAACCACATGTAGTACAACTGACTCTTAAATTGCCTGAGATCTGAACGTGATTTCCCCTTATCAACCAGGTAACGGTGGGCACGCTGAATAAAACATTATAACAGTTAATTACATAAGATAAACAGGCTATAACAATTTTAAAACAGATCATCATAAGCTATAGCAGCTCCTTTATCCATATTTTTTATCCTTGTCACGACATGCAGCCTCCAAGAACAGGGTGTTTCAGGAGACAACCACAATATTTTGCTAGCAACACAAAAAAAGAGCTTAACAACTCTTTCTTCATGCCAAATCTCCATACACAAAGCAAAACGTTACATAATAATTACATATTTAATTGATTGAGAATCACAGATTTACAGTGTGTAGGGTGATGAACTTCTACCTTCATGACCGACGTCTCCAAAATGGCATCCAGGAAAGAGTTGTTTTCCGTCACCTCATCAGCAGTCACCTTCTCTGCCACTCCAGTGGACCTCTCATAGTTATCCAAAAGTTTCATGAAGCCTGTTGAGAAACAAGCAAGATCACTTTACAACCACTTTTGTGTAATAAACACATGTTCATTCACTATTCACTATTATGCTATTTTTTAGCCACGTCCATACAGTATGTTACATAACCAAATTTTTTTCGATTTAATTTCAGATAAAAACATTTCTGGCACATTGTTACATCAAGTAACCGCAAAAATTCCTCATCAAAAGGTGTGAGTGAACAACAGAAAGCGCCACTCGGAATTCCACCAATCAACTTTAAGACTAACTGCCGGTCTCTTTTCCCATAACAGTTACGTTACATAAAAGATCTTGGCATGTGTCTGACAAAGGCATGTTCCAGCACAGCACCACGAGAAAGCTTTTTCTGCAAACAATGCTCTCACAGCAGAACACAAACTGGGAGTTTCTGGATTAACAGATATCTGAATGGATATCTGAGCACAGATCTGGATTAAACATACGTTCATAAGTTGTGATGGACTTCAGTTTAGTTTCATCAACACGGGAGAACAGTGGGGATGAAGCATGATCTACTGCGCTTGTACTTCCCTGGGGAATATAACCAGCTTTTCCCTACAAGAAAATGAAGGAGTTTTACATTAAAAGAAGTTTAAGGTCACATGCTACATTCACGATTGTTGCTTAATGTTTAAGGATGTTAAAAAAATACCTGTAGTGAGATTTTATAGTCAGTTCCTGCCTTCAGTCGATTCACATCCAGCTTCCAAAGCTCATTGAAAATATTTGAAAGCTCCTGGTTGACAGTTTGGCTGAAAATGGACCAAAGTTACTTTTTCAAAGTTTATTTTCTGTGCAAGCAAAGAATTTGAAGGTATATCTGGAAGACAATTTACCTTGCTGCATCACTGAGACTAAACAGTGCCAACAGCACAACGATGCACCTAAAATACAGAACATAGAAAATAACATGTGAATTAATATACGTGTATAATGTTTTTAGTTAGATTTGTATAATTAAACTCATTGACAAACATTATATAATGTTAAACAACTGAGAAGTTCGTGCACATGTGTCTGTAACAAAATATAACTATATGTACGTACATTTAAAGATGCAACAAAAAACAACAACAATGCACTAGTTTTTTTGCACCAGTTACAACGTTTGACTGAATGCAAAATGCGTTTTAGAAACCGAGCAGTTTACTTTAAACTCAGCGATCTTTAAATGACCTTTAAGTCATTTAAATGAGAAAAGTCCTCTACACAAGTTAAAGTATATATGCAAAACATTGAAAAGAAATGTTTACGTACCCCCAGCCCATGATTTGTCGATACGTTGCCCGTGCACAGAGCAACACGAACGATTTATTTGTGCAGCTTTTCTTCTTTTGTTGCAGATGTTACGCTTCGGCACGCCTCAGTGAACTGATGCTCTCATGCCTCAATACACCCAAATACTTACACTGACTTGATCCGATTTCAAAGAAGAGGATAACACGAAAATTGCATTGCATGGCAAGCAATGAAACTTAAGTGGGCGGGATTAGTGGCCCGAAAGTTGTCTCTAATTGGTTGAGAACGACAGCTCTAATAAAAGTCGTAAATTGTGTTTTTTTGTATGTAAAAATTAATTCACTTGCAATTAATGGTTCCCGATCATTATACAAATGTAAACAACGGTACAGGCTGCAGCTAAATCAATAAAACACCCGCAACAACGTCACCACGAGGTACCCGTTGTTTTTCTTTGCGCTGGTGAAGATGAACCAGTTATAATCTTTTGTGATTACCGGATAGTGCCAACGCTATCTGCCGAGCAGTCTGTATTTAGACGCTTTGACAGCGTTACACTGTTAAAACATAAAAATAAATCATTCAGTTTATTGTATAATAAATAAAATTATTTATAAATCGTTGTTATAAACTTACTATTGCGAATTGGGGCAAGATATGGAGACAATTTTGATCACTGATTTGTCTTGTATTTGCTCAATAACTGTTTTTGTTATATACAGACTGCTCGGCAGATAGCGCTGTTTCTCTGCCTATCATGAACAAATAAAACATAAACATGTTTCAAACATGTAATATTTGCATTTGATTGACATCAAAAAGACAGTCTGTAGGTTTTATTTCATTTTATTCACCTTTTAAAAATGAGTAAAAGTACAAACATGTAACTCTGAAATGGTTATGAGTGGCACTATTATTTTAAAAAATATTTTTCATATGTTTAGCCATTTTATGCACAAGCCAGCATTGCATTAAAGATTCATGCTACATAACATTTCAATAAAGAACATTACTGATATGGTTTAGATTATTCACAATGAACTTTCATTAAAATAACGCACAGTATTTTGCTAATAGTTTTTCAAATGATATATAAATAACATGCAAATGCAAACCTTTACAAACTGGATGTAAATTCATTGTAGTATTGAGTGTACTGGCTTGATAAACCAAGAGATAAAAAAACAACACTGCCATCATATACTTGAGTCTACACCTTGATCTTTGACTTGAGAACACCAAATTTATAGCTCTAAAATGTTTGTCTCATTACTGGCAGTGTACAACTTTATTAAAATATATCTCTAATTTTGACAGAAAGTGTCATTGTGCTGTTGCCATCAAAACTACTGGGAAAGCAACCTGTCAAAGATTTAGGCTGGCTGATAAAGAATGTGTATGTATCCAATAATGGCCAGACTACAGTAGGGCTGCTTTTATTTTCATTAGTAATCATATTACATCTGTCCACAAAACACAACTATATCCAATAACAGCATCATAAAACAGGGGCACACTTTTTTTTCACCTTCAGAAGACACAACTGTTGTTTAAAATGTACTGTAAAGAAATAAAAAGGCAAATAAAATGTGACAAATACTTCAAAACAGCTTGTTTGGCCGAGTTAACATGATTGATGTGTTTGGCATTCCCAGAAAGAGAGACAGACAGAGAGAGAGAGAAAGAAAGACAGAGAGAGAGAGAGAGAGAGAGGGGTGTGTGTGGAGGTGTTGGCAGAGAAATTGGCAGTCACTTCCGATTAAAGCAGCAGAAGTAAGGGGTCGTCCTGCTCTCACACATTGGAGTCATCGTCCTTCAGGCTGGCATTGGGATACGACGAGGATATCTCCTTAAAGAACTCGTCCTCCTTCAGCATACTCTGGGAATAAAACACAGGACAAACTATAAAGTCTCATAGACTCCGTACATAGAGCAACAAGGTCGATCAGACCGGCTCATTACCGTTAAGTTGTTGATGCCCTCAGAGAAAGCGCCAATCTGCCTCACCGTTCCTTCAGAATCCTCCATCTGTGCCGAAACAAACATCAAAAGGAACTGATCTGAAAACAGCAAAGTATCTTCAAGATGTATTACAGAAAGCCTCATAGCTCTACCTGGTCAAGTCTGTCTAGGTCATCGTCATAGATCTGGAGGTCCATGCCTCTGTAGCCCTTCTGAAAGCTGCGTCCTTTGGGCATCTCCACATCCATGGGACAGACATACTCCTCGTTGTCCTCCTGCCTCTTTTTCCTCGCAAACCCACTGAATACAAGCTTATGAGGCTAAATTTGACAGAAAACAAACGTGTTTTTAGACACCAAAACGAACACATTACCAGATAACATCCCATAATGCTTCATACATGTAATTCTAGAGCAGACATTTTAAGCGTAGAGATGTTTTGCATCATACCTTCACTTTAGCTGTGGCAGTCAGTAAGGTGTAGTCTGGGTTCTCCAGACACTCCTGTTTAAGTTGCTGAGCCTCAGAACCCACAAGCAGGTTAAAGTGAGTGGCAAGATGCCTCCTCAGTAGGGTTTTATTGGGGGGGATATTTAGCAGCAGAGCCATTGTCTCCACATTAAAACGAGGTTCCAGCACCTGAAGAACAAAACATTATCTGCTTCATAAGACAGTTGAACGTCAGATTATGGGTCTCCAATCCATGTTCCTGGAGGTCCACAGACTGGCAGAGTTTAGCTCCAACCTACTCCATCACACCTGTCTGGATGTTTCTTGCAGTCCCCTTCAGGTGTGATTCATTAGGGCTCTGCAGGTCTGTGGACCTCGTTGGAGACCTTAGCTTTAGATTCTCAGTGTAAAATCAAAAATAACTTATTTCCAAGCAAATTTTGGTTTAAACCAACAACCTTTTGGGACCAAACCAATACATCTCATCTTCTCTTTCATGATTCAGTGTCTTCTTACCATCAGACCCCCGTGGACCCCGCTGCCCCTCAGGTTGGGCGCGTACTCGGCCAGATCTACGGAGCGAAGCCACTCCATCACGCGGTGGTTGGTCCACTGAGAGATCTCAGCAGGACTGATGTTGTTCTGAAATGATGGTGAATGTAGAGATTGGTGGGATAAATCAGTAAAAACAACAACAGCTCAGATTACAGTCTGCTCATCTTCTCACCTCATCTGAAGGCCGGCGGCGCAGACAGTTAGGGTCGTAGCTATTGAGACGTAACACCTGAATGGCTCGCTTAATACTGAGGTGATGCAAAACGCTGCCTACTTTCAGAGATAGCAGGTCATCCTATTTAGCATGGACACGAGAAGGAAAAGAACATTATAATACTGACCTAAATGTGTTCCAACAAGTGTGGCTATGATACAACACTCAGTAAACAGAAATACGTTTTTGCTAGTTTAAATTTTATTTAGTGAAGTAACATTCTGGACAAAATAAAATGTATTTGTGGTATGCTTGTTCATTCGACTTCCGCTCTAAGTGGATCACTGTACACATATTTTTTTCTTTGTTTTTACAATCTGAGGGATCAATGTGTATAATTATCGCAAAACATTTTAACCAATAAATGTAAAGCTTTCATTATTGTCAAAATGAACCAAGACTCACCACTGTCATATAATGAAGCATTCGTCCATCCACACGGGCCTCATCAAACTGAGTCTTGTACTGCGGAAGGCCGATGTCATCAAGCCACCCTAGAAAAGACAGAAAGAAAGATAAAGGAGAGAGAAAGTAACATTAATGATGAATAAAGTAATCAAGAGATAAATTCAAATAAATTAGATCCATGACACTGCAGGCAATAAACATCCATTGCTCACTTGTCACCCAGTGGTAGTCCAGTTTTCCTTTGTTGTCTTCCTCCTCCGAGCCCAAAGCCTGCAGTGCCAGCTGGAGCTTCTTTCTGTGGAGTGGATGTTTAATCCCCAGTTCCTGCACATGGAGGACAGATCATCCTTGTTAATGCAGACAACATCAAATGCTAACAGAGAAATTTAAGATAATCATTTAAAGGCATCCTTATATAGACAGCTAATATGGCTAATTGCATTGCATTCTACTGTATGTACAGGGGGGGTCCTGATTCTACTGTAAGTAACAACTCACTTTTTCCAGGTCCTGCTGGGAGGCCTGTAGAAGCGTCTGGCCGGAGAAGATCCAGTGCCTGGACAGACCCACGTACAACCCCAAGCCCTGTTCCTGCATCCAATCACACACCTGCTCCCGGGACCAGCGGGCAAATGGGGCATCCAGCTCACTAGAAAACATAAACAGATGTCAAGATTTAACCCCAACCGAGATAAAGATAAAAATCAGCTCTTTATAAATAAACAACTGTTGTGATCAAATACTCAGTTATTTTAACTCCATATCACACAGCTCTCTGCCTCAATAACTTTAATCTCGAATGTGGACTGAACCGATCAACAACAAGCAATACAAATAGGGCACATGTGGGCCTGTCACCAATGTGTTTACCAACAGCAGCACTTTCCATTTTAAGAAGAGCCTGTGGCTAGAGCCACATCCTGTGTCTGTATAACTGACCTGTTGGTGTTCTGCAGGTCACGTGACCAGCCCAGCCTGGGCCCGGCTGTGGCTCTGACTCCGCCCCGTTTAAACTCGCTCTCTGATAGGTTATCATCCAGGTTGAATGTGGTTGACTGACTTCTTTTGAGCCTTAAAAAAAGCCACAAAACAAGTACTATTTCATTATAATATAAATTCAATGTTTTTTATTCAAAATAAAAAAATGTGGCACGTAAATAAATATTCAAGGCACTTTTCTACATCATTTTTTCAAATAATTAAAAATATAAGTATTATAAAAAATATAAGTTTGCCAACTATTCAATTTAAAAATGGAACAATTTCTCTTAAACAAAACATCAAAACGTGTAACTTCATGAAATTTGTCTGCAAGTTTCAACACTTTATATGCAAGATATAAAATTAAACGTTCTGAAATGCACAAGAGTGCTGCTCTATTGGTCAAACTCACTTCCCAAAGAGTGCCTTGATTCCTTTTGACTTCTTCTTCCCCTCAGGGGAAATGGAGAGAGTGTGTGTGCTGTCGTTGTCAGCTGACCTCTGCGGCACGCCTGCCAGATCCAGATGCTCTGTGCCGTCCCTCTCCGTCTCAGCTGTGCAAACAAACGCAAGTCACCACAGCAAACTACATTACCCATAACACCACGCAGCCCCAGGACAGGCTGCGGGGTTAACCGACTGAGGATTATGGGAAAGAAAAAAACATGGCAGTGATTCAGCTGGAGACCAGAGCAGTGAAGAACAGGAAGTTCCAAATAAATACAACCCCTAAAAATGACTGTCTATCTAAAGCTACTGGAATTAGCATCATGGATCAAAATCACAGATGACTTCTTGTCTGGACTAAAGAACAACTGGATGAGGTTTATTTTAGGAGTGGAACTGTGGCTGACATGCAGACCATGCGAGTCCACAGAATAAAAGCACCAGCATCTGTGTTACCGAGCGGCGAAATCCATTCTGAACAAACAATCTGACTGCAGTGTGAATATGAGAAGCATATGTAGAGATTAAAGCGGTCAGAATATCTGAGTGCTGAGAGAATGTGGTTACAACGTGCAATAACAGCTTACAGCTCAAAGGCAAAATGTTTTAACATTTTAAGTCTATTATTTTAGGAAAAGACTTTAAACAGCCATAATGGTCATTACTGCTTTTGGTTCTATGGCCTGCTGGGCAGTACAGAAATGACAACAAAAATAACTTTGATTT